>JAHDVE020003002.1:0-196316 GCA_022606495.2 Halesus radiatus | reverse complement strand
TAAAAATAGTTGCAATCGTTACAAATTAATTTGTGTACCCCGGATTTATTTAAAATATTATCTTTATCTTTGTTATTTAAAATACATAATATTAATTTATTATTAGTATAAAAATCTGGATGGACAGTATTTGGGATGTTTTTAATTATTAAATTTTAAGTATTATTATTTAAAAATAATATTTTGCTCCACTGTTTACTTTAAGATCAGTTATTCGTGGATATTAATATAATAAACTTTTTCTTATACCTTTTGTTTAATATATTATCTATTAATTTACTACTATAACCGTAACGCAGTTAGAATTAGATGAAAACTGAGGAAGCTAACTTTAGTTTAAGGAGACAATATCTTTTAAATTTTGGTAATTCTTTGATTAGACCACCTTTCTTACCTTACCTTCCCAGATTTTTGTCATTTTCAAGGTTTTCCGGGATTTTGGGTTTTTATTTATGATATTTAGAGGTGCTTTTTTTTTTTTTTTATATGAATACCTCACAAGAGTCCCAACTGCTCCCAACCGTCTAGAGCCAGTGAGACTATGGCATTCCCAATTAGGGAATGTTGTGAGGCTGAAGGTATTGGGGAGGGGAAGGAGAAGGGGGAGAGGAAGGTTGGGAATACCTGGCTATTCAGATCTGGTCACCAAACACAGCTAAAGCCATTTCAAGCAACGTTTCAATTCTGAATGGTGGTCTTTCACCAGGGCGATACTGAGAGTATCTTCCACTCTGGAACGTGCGCAAATATACTCTATATCATTTTTAAATGAATTAATTGTGAAACAACACAAATTAATTAAATAAAAATTACTTGCGCACGCCGGGATTTGAACCCGCGACCTTCGGATTCGTAGTCGAGAGCCTTACCCCTCGACCATGAAGGCCGTCAAATTCTAATCGATTCTGGCTCCATGATACTCAATTTGACGTCACGAGCCCGCATTCTGAAATTGCGAATCGATTTAAGGCGATTGATAAATATTCGATCTTTGAATTTTTTGTGTACAACTTCGGGATAATGACTAACCAGGACAGAGGACCAAAAACCGGTGTTGTACTGGTAAAACTATATTTATTAATTTATCATTATTGCTCATTAAAAAACAGACATTATTTCAATATCTGGAAATAATACATAAAGCACATCTTTTAAAACCTACAAAAATTAATCCGAAGGACCGGTAGGGCTCAGAGCGAGTATTGACAACGTTTAAGTGAACTAATTCTAATTTCTAATTCCGATAATATTGTTTTCTGTACGTAAAACTGTCAAATTATCTGTTTTGTTTACGGGGAGAGTCGCAAGGCATGTTGTGGCGCTAGTGTCGCTAAACGTGTTATGGCATTTTTAGTCTTACGACGGTTCGCGTCCGGGCTATTTGAAGTATATATTATATATTATGGATGCAGAATTATTGGGTGTACTGAATTATCCAAGAAATATAACAGAATATTAACTAACTAATCTTGTAGAAAGTAACCTGGTCGAAATTAACTTAATATTGTTGTTTTGGCATCTTAAATGCATAATTATCTACTACCCACCCCTCCCTACCCGATCCAATTCCTATTGTCACTGGAACAAGAAAGGGCCGAACACAGTTTGATCGACCGCGTTTGTTTTGAATGCCGCGACCGGAGAATCTGGCCAATTCTAGATTAGTGAAGTTTCAGTGAGGTGAAATAAGTGCTAGAAGATATCCACAAACAAGGTAGGCTTATTCAAATTCCGTGGCATCCTCTTTTCAATATTAACTACGAGGCATAAGCATTGCAGCTGAAATTGATACGGATATAGCATTCACACACATGCATTGCTTTTATATAGCACGTTTCGTACTTGTAATTCGTATAGACAAGAATGGATGTAATAAAAATAACGTAAGGAAACTTTAAAACTTTTTGAATAACCGTAAAAAGGCGGAACCTATTTATTCTATTTTATTTTTATTTTTATTTAAAAAAATACATGTGACAATAATTTTTACAATAACGGAAAAGAGTAGTGATTCAAAGTTGCATATAGTAGTAGCTCGTCTGAATGTTCTACTGTTAAAAACAATAAACATCTTGCAATAATGATTAAATAAAAGACACTTTTTTAAACACTGTTCCACTTTTTTTATTTTTGTCCGTGACTGGTTTCAGACTGGTACATTTTATTCTTAGACTATGGGTTATATTCAATTTTGGGTATCTTAATTTAATTTTTTTTAGTTCATTACCAGAACATGACGGCCTCCATGATCGAGGGGAAAGGCTCTCTACTGCGAATCTGAAGGTCGCGGGTTTAAATCCCAGCGTGCATTTAATTAATTTGTGCTGTTTCACAATTAGTTCATTTAAAAATAATATATAATATATTTGGGCACGTTCCAGGGTGGAAAATACTCTCAGTATCGTCCTGGTGGAAGATCATCATTCAGAATTGAAACGTCGCTTGAAATTGTTTTAAGCCGTGTTAGGTGACCAGATCTGAATGGCCAGGTATTTCTCAACTTTCCTCTTCCCCTTCTCCTTTCCTCATTCCATACTCATAAATTAGTTAGCAGGACCTCACATGACCACAGCCGATTTATATAGAAAAAAAATGAACCATTATTGAACATGTAATCGTTGTGTAATTTCGCAGATACTAAAGATTGAGATGGCTGAGATGACTGACCAAGTTGACAGAGTAAATTAAAATATCAAAGGACATAACTAAATGGGCATCTAATCCATTCGACAGGAAAGTGAACCAGGCTCACTTTCAATTTGGGAGGCGGGTACGGGTACCGCCGGCCCGGGAACCATTCATTGATTGGATAACCAACACCTCTGCTATAGTTCACCTCGAGTGGTCCGCTATAGTATGTGACTTAGCAGGGGTGCGCGGGTTCATGGGGTGAAGTTTGTTAAGCTTTGGTTGGTTGGCTCTTCAACTGGACTCTCTCAATCCATCGCCTTGCACCGCGGTGGGGAGGACGAAATCATACGTCCGTCACTCATGGACACAATGACCTCCAGATTTCACTACCCACTCCTCATACCATGTTCCATCACAGAACTTCCTCTCCTTCCTATGTAAACAAAAATACAGATAAAAGTATGGGTTGATCGCGTTGAAGAGGCTTGGAGCAAGATGAGAAAGCCCAGGAACAGAAGCTGATGGAAAAGCACATGGGTAAAAAGTCTAATTCTCCTCCATGATACATTTAAAAAAAACGTCCTTATTGAATAATAATAATATTTATTTTTAAATATTGTGCGTATCCTAGAATTTCCCAGCATAGAAACAGTTTCCTTTATTAAAGTTAATTACTTTGGAAATCTATTAGTGAATACAAAAGACATGTAGCTCCTCCAAGCATAACGTGAATGAAGCACGTGCCACAGTTAATTACGATTACATTTGTTTACGTCTTTGTATGGAATCTGTTGAACCGAATTATTAATCAGCGGAATTAATTCATTTCGATATTGCTTGTCCTTTATTAATACTGATTATTGGAAGCAGAAATCAGAATTTACAGATTCATAGTTAGACGTAGTTATGCAGAAAGCGTCCAACACACAATTTGCCAAAATCCACTTTTCCATGTTTTCCTACACATAAATACGAGATTTTTATGTGCTAAAAACATTTAAGCAAGAAATGACCTCGTTGTTAATTAATTTTATTAGCTTTAAATTATGTTTAAAAAAAAAAGTGGAATCAGGGAACATGAAGTCTGTTTACGAAATAATAACAATTCCGAGTTTGCTAATCATCTATTAGAGACATGCCATAGCTTCGACAAAAAAAATGTTTAAACATTCACAAATTAAAACATATTTTAAATTGCGCATCTTAGAAACTAAAAAAAAAAATACCAAAATAATAAATTATTTCTGTACTTGTTTAATTTATGTTTCTTTTAAGAATGCTAGTGAATGACACGGATGTATCGAAACTGATAGCGCAGTAATAAAATGATGTAACAAAAGTACATAGTGGATAAAACTCTTCAAACAAAATGTCTAGAAATTGTTACATAGTTAATGCTCAAGAAATACAAAAGATTTTCGTTAATCTAAAATTATATTATACCATATAGCAGTTCGAGCACTTCAAAATTGGAGTAAAAAACGTCCATGTGGTTTGAAAGTTTTCAGCTGCTTCTAGCTTTCAAAATGTTAACTAACTATAATACTGTTAGAAAACAAGTGGCGATGTGAATGCTATCAGTGATTATATTTACTTTTTGGAAATTGTCCACTTAGAGTGAACGTATTTTGATTTATTAATGTCCTTAATTTTAATCAAAATGAGTTGACAAATTTTCAAATTTTTCAAATTTTAATCAAAATGAGTTGACAAATTTTCAAAATTTTCAAATTTTCAAAATTTTCAAATTTTCAAATTTTTCAAATTTTCAAAATTTTCAAATTTTCAAATTTTTCAAATTTTCATTTTCTCAATCTAAATGTATGTATACGTTTTAAAAGGATTTATGTTGTTTACTCATAAATAATAAAAAAAACACATTAGCCACTCATATCACTAGGAAAGTGTTGTGTTGAGATGGGCGGCTTTACAATTTTAGTGAAACGAAATATTATAAAAAACTTTAAAAAATCACACTAATGGTTATTCAAATTATAAACAACTATAAAATCTACAGAAAATATTGCACTTAAGAGGAACGGCTGCGCCGCCTGTTTCATATATATCTTAATTTTGGATTTGAGACCAAAATACCAATCAAAATTGAACGATATATTTTTTAATTAAAGTTTTAGTAAATATCTAGAATGGATGAGAAGTATTTTTTTAATTATTTTTTTGATTTAATTTATGAAATACAGGCCATGAAAAAAAAAATTTAGATGCAACTTATTATTTGAGGATTTATAGTATTAAAAAAAATTATCGTATATCGGCTTTGTAAATAAAAATACAAAAACAAAACATTTAAAAAAAAAACGTTTTTCGGGTCGATACTTTAAATTTTGTACGACAAATTTGTGTTCCAGCGTAAATTGGTCGTTTTTAATTTAATATAAAGCCCACCATAATGCTTATTTTAATAAATATTTTTTTAAGGTAGATGGGGTATAACTTTTTTTTTTAAACATCGTTAGCCCCCAAATAATTTTTAAAGGTGCCTCTAAAATCGTGAAAAATCAGTTTCTTTAATGGCCCATACTTCATAATGTAAAACAAAAATAAATAAATTACCTCTAATCAGTACTTGATATTTACTATACTTTTTAAATAAATAAAAAAATATTAGGTTTAGGTGAGTATTTTGGCCTCAAATCTAAAATTAAGTTTTGTATGAAACAGGCCCCGTAGCCGTTCCCCTTAACAAATAATAATATCATTGTAACTCAAATAAAGTATGTGTGCTCCATTAGCCACAATCTTGGGTTGACCATATTTTTGTTAACAAGAAGTAGTGAGCAAATAATAATAGTTAAATAATAATAAGTAAATAATAATCAGTAAATAGTAAAAAGGATATAATAATACATAAATAATAAAAAGTAAATAGTAATAAGCACATAATAATAAAACTAGGTAAATAATAATAAGTAAAAAAAAAATAGTAAATAGTATTAATAAAATGATTCTTCGGAAATGTTCAAACCAATAAATTTTTTTTTATTATTTAGTTTATGGTCACCTAAAGCATTTTTTTTTCTATTATCTTGATTTTCTATGCAAACCAACATCTGTCAAAGTGACCTAATAATTGCTTTTCAAAAACGATTAAATAAAAGATATAAGTATATTTATCTCGCTTACCATTTGAATTCGTTCAATTACCAGACATCCAACCCACATGGAACAAATTACTATTATCTTTTTGACATATTTTACTTTTTGTAGAAAACATTCATAAAATATAATGTACAATAATAAAGAAAATTAAAATGACTTTTTTAATGTCGTTTTAGATGATAAAGTATTGATTTATAATAACTCTTACAAAGAAAAAAAATTACTGATATTCACTTCACTAAAGCCGTAATATCCTTTTCTACAATCAAACGCCTTTTTCTCAGCTTCATCTTTTAGGGGAAGAGTGCTTTCTGCATAACTTTGTTCAGTTGATGTTTTGATGTTTACTAATAGTATTTTCATCAAAGGAAATATTGGGACAGCTCCAGAAAATATTAATAATATTAGAATAATAAATAAATAAATACATATTGCCCAAATCCACTGAGCTACATCTACCTAAATCCCAATAAATTTGGGTTTAGTTATGATAAAAAAGGTAGCGGCCAAAAAAATATGGGAATTAATTGAAGATACCTATAAAAATAACGGGACGGATTGGGGTAGCTGTAGCTCATTGGATTAGAGCACACGATCCCGATAGACCATAAGGTCCTGGGTTCGAGTCCCAGCTGCTACCTTTACTATTTTCTTTTCATTTCTCTTCTGTATCTTTTCGGCTTCATGTTTCATTTTGAGAGTTGTTAGTATTATCTTCAATGATAAAATATATGTTACAACGGGGTGTATTAACTTTAATAAGTTATTTCAAAATTGAATAAAATAACATAATTCCAATTTTTAAACACGAAAATAATATTGGATATTTCAAGTCGAAAGTAGTTAGTAGTTTTTTTTTTTTTATAGAAAGCAGTCACTTTGTTGTTAGACATATTTAATGAAAATAAAACAATAACTTTGTTTATAACCACGAGAATTTTAGTTAATTTTATTACGACCGACCGGTTTCGCTTAACATAAGCATCTTCAGGGTACAAAAATTAAACTGATCAAAAATACATAGTGTGTATTTATATATACAAAATAGAATAAGACCGAACATAATATAGAACAAAGAAAAAATGAGATAGCATGAAATAGATATCTGACATAATAACCGAGCGAAAGAGACAGAAGTGTACATAATGGAATACATAGGAATACCTGAACAGGTGATTATTCAACCATTGAACCATTCAACTCAACAGTGGACTGGAAAAATGCTTTACACGCTCTCATACTTGACCCTTTTATTTCGTATAGAAATGCTGTATTTAGACGTCTCATATTTTGTGTGCTAGAATATCTGTACTTTGGTTTGATTTCTTGTGAGTGTCGTATAATCTCTCTCTGCCTTTGAAGCTAGCTCCCAGTATTCATCAAAGATTTGCTGCCTTGATAATTCATCAAATGGCTTTTAAAATTCAGGCGACACTTGGTTCCACGAAGCGGATGAAGTTTTCTCAATGGAACTTGTTTCTTCGACTTAGACAAGGTAGGTTTTGCAAGAATTTCGTACTATTTTTATAACTTTCGTTTCCCTCGTCATTTTTTTTTCTTACTCTCATTTTTGCTTTTTTTTCTGCTGCAATGGGCTCTTGGTCATGATCTTCAGCAATAGTGGGATTTTGAGTCATTGTATGTAGTATATTCTTCAATGTTAAGTCAATCACCTTTAGGTGGGGTACCTTTTCATCTTCAGTCTCAGAATTAGAACTGCTGCTGTCGCTCGACGAACTGCTGGAGCTGTTGGTGGTTAAAGATAAAAAGGTAGAACCACCTTAGATGATTTGTTTTTTTCAGTAGGAAAGACAACATTTGGATCTGCATCCGAAGTGTCCAAGTCACTATCGATACTTCGGATTGGTGAAATTTAGTAATCGGTTATTTGTTTTTCAATAACTGTACTCTAGGGGTGCTTAGACTAGGAATATGGTTATTAGGTGAAACTATGGTGGGTCCCTTGGTTTGATTGGTCCGTTGAAATTGTCAATTTGCATTCTATCGATATAATAATTGACTGCAACTCCTCATATTGAGATGTTATATCAAGGCTGACATTCTCTTTTTCAATTACCAAATTGACTAATAAACGTCCACGAAATATGCAATGTCTAAAACAAAACAATAATAATAATAATAATTGGATTACTTGTATAGCGCCGTTTTTGTGAAAAATCACCTCAAGGGCGCTGTGTAAACACATGTACTCTCAATGACCATCAAAAGTGTACCAACTCAATAATAATCATTTAGAAAATCAAATAACAATATTTTTGCAAATGCGTAATCAAATAGCTGATAAAACTCTGAAAATGCATTACAGCACTTTAGCCAAAATGTATTTGCTCTGCTTTCGTAAGAAATAATGAGAATAAAATAATAACAATAATAATAATAATAATTTACGGCCTCCATGGTAAGGCTCTCGACTACGAATTGGAAGGTCGTGGGTTCATATCCCGGCGTGCGCAACAAATTTTTTTTTAATTAATTTGTGCTGTTTCAAAATTAATTAATTAAAAAATAATGTATAGTATATTTGCGCACGTTCCAGAGTGGAAGATACTAACAGTATCGCCCTGGTGAAAGACCATCATTCAAAATTGAAACGTTGCTTGAAATGGATTTTATCCGTGTTTGGTGACCAGATCTGAATAGCCAGGTATTTCCCCACCTTCCTCTTCCCCTTCTCCTTCCCCTCCCTTATACCTTCAGCCTCACAACATTTACCAATTGGGGATGCCATAGTCTCCCTGGCTCCAGACGGTTGGGAGCAGTTGAGACTCTTGTGCGGTATTCATGTAAAAACAAAAATTACAAAACTGATGTAACTGGAAATTTCAAAAGTTTTTATTCACAATATAAAATTTTCTCTTACCTGAGTAATCAAAATTGTAGCAAATCAAAATCCACCAGTAATTTTTCATCAATTCGATAAAGATATAGTCACCAAAACTGTTGCAACTGGTTAAAAAAATATTTAATCATTGAAGAAGATAATATTAACACATCCCAAATGAACCACGAAACCGAAAAAACAACAGAAAATAAAAAGAAAACTCGAACCCAGGACCTCTACCTATCCGGGGTAACCGCTTAACCAACTTAGCTAATGAGACCAGTTCAATTTACGCAATCTACACAATCTTACTTAATCTTAGTTTCCTGGCAGAAACTAAGATTAAGTAAGATTGGCACTGTTTTGTTGGGGAGAAGTACTTTCAGCGCCATATTTTGTAAAGTTTTCACGATATTGACACATCTGTTTTAAACGAACGCGCAACTTTGTTTACAGGAGCCGAATAAATGATTAACTAAAAAATCGTAATTTTTGAGTTGATACGGTTTAGATCTAGGTGTGCGATATGTGTTATTTATATTCGTACAACCACCAACATGGTGTTATCTATACAGAAATTTCGAGTTAATCATAACACTAAATTGAGAGTCAAGCGTTCATAATTTATTTTACACGGCTTTCAAATAAATTATTGTGTTCAATACATCGCTAAAATTGTTGCCGTACGAGTATATTAAATTTACGTAATGAAAATTATCCAATGTATTCCAGTATTTTAGTTAAATTAAGAATTATCCATCCCACTGCTGTATCAACATTGAGTAATTGTTTTTTGAACAAATTAATATTTGTGTTATTTCGATGTTCTGTAAATAAATTCAAATATAACCCGCATGTTATTAAATTAATTTTCCCTAAAAACAATTGATTTCCACAAATTACTAATACAGATCAAAATATTATTAAAGTGGATACCATCGCCATACCGCAAATACTGAATAACTGCAAAATAAGTTCTAAATTACCTTCCGCATGACGTCTGCTAAAAAAATATTGATTCATATCAGCTGACTAAAGCTAAGTATTTTGGTTTTTACCTATACTATTTTTTTTATTTTAAATAATTTAAAAAATATGCATTTTATTTTTAATAGACCAACGGCATTTTTATCAAGAAAAATGTAGGATATATATAGCATAAAATTCAGTGGTTAATTCAACAATATAGTAACTTAATTTAAAATATATATATATATATATTGTATGTTTCCTAAAAAAAATAAAATAATATGAAAACATTTTTTTTTTTACTCATTACAGTATATTCCTAAGGAGATTTAAATAAGAAGAACATCGTAAAATCGCTCTCCAACGTCATTTGGCAGTTTTATTTATTTGTCTCTTCTCCATTTATAAAAAATTAGTTTCGGGAAGGTTTGAAGAGTAGTTTGAATGAAATCCAAAAATGTTGCTATAACCTTTCAAAATTAGTATGAAAAACATTGAACCCGCCATGTTTTATTTAGGTTAGCCCATAGATATACACTCTGGTTCGCCACAGATTGCATATTCAAAAGAAGAAGGTTTGTTCGGGTAGAATATTTTCAAAATTGAAAATACAAGAAGGTACCTATTTAAGAATTTTTTATTAAATAAATTTTGAAAAAATACATTTTTGGAATGAAATATGTTTTTCGTTTCTTTGTTTAGAGTTTGTAGATCGCTGACAAATTAATTATGACACCCAAACGACAAGAAGAAATTCACAACTTCGTAAGTTTATTCCAAAAAAATACAAAAATATCCCTAGCGAGTTCGGGTTTATATCACTTATTTTTTTTATAAAAGAAAGATAGATATTCCAGGGTAACGAATAACATGACAATATTTGAAAATCTCTTACTACCATCACAGTGAGAGGATGTTGCTTGTGTCGGGAATTAAACTCACGATGCTTGGGTGGGACTCAGCCACTGACCGGTTATCTAGTGTTTGCAGTATAGCGACGATATAAGGGCAAAAATGGTATGTAGGGAGTGTGCGAGAATTAAAAAAAAGCTTGTAAAGGCCTATATCAAAATAGTCCATACAATATACAGCATATCTATCATCTCTTCATATAATAACCAGGGCTATACGCCATCTTGAAATATTAATAATTCATCACACAATTTGCAAATGACGGCAATTTAAGATTAAAATATGGCATGACTTAGCGAATCCTAATCTTCTCAACCCTTATACAGGGAGTTGGGTTCCCGGACAGGGCGGAGATAGGGGGTGTTTTGTTTTGGCATTAGTTCCGCCGCGGTGCCGCTTATAAATTTTATTCCTCCATGATTTATCGCGGAATGAATCATTTCCGGTACGGGGGGTGAAATATTAATTGAAAGTTACACGATTAACGGAAGTGGAAGTGGCGGATGCAGAATATAATTATATTCAAAATAATTGCTGCACATGATCAAATGTCAATTTATTAGTCGTAAAGAGTTATAGTTTATTTACCGGTAATAAATCATTTAAAAATATTTTAATTATTTATACTCTCAGCAAAGCCCTGGGCAAGGACCATTATGGAGATTTGAAACGTTGCTTGAAATTTGTTTATCAGATCTGAATAGCCAGGTACATTTCAACCAACCTTTCTCTCCCCCATCTCCTTCCCCTTCCCACACCTCCAACTATGCAATACAACCCAATATTTTTCAAGGGGTATCTACTAGTTAAAAAAAGGGTAAATATAGAGGAAGTCGGGGGTGTGTCAGCCTTTAGAATATCAGGGAGTATATATGAGACGATGCGTGCACGTGAATGAAGCAATGAGCGCGTGCAAAACCTTCTAGTTCAGATTTTTTTTTTTTTTTACAGTAACTCCACACAGGAGACCAAGGAGGAAACAATTTCCCTCAAGGCCTATATCATCTTTGGGGATGCTGTGTGGAGGATCTTTTAGAGGATAGGAAGGAGTGAACTTGGGTCTTGAAGAGACCCATGTTATAGGATGGAGGAAACACAGAGGCCGGCAGATCATTCCACAGCCGAGCTGTTGAACACAAGAACGAGTCGTAGAAGCGACCCGTTCTCATGTGACAAATGTCAACCGTGTGCAAATGTTGGGCGCGCGTTTGGCGTGTTTCCGACTATGCACCGGTGCCGAAGGGATCAATGACGCTAGTTCCTCAGAGCATCTTCCATTAAAATACCGGTAGAACAAGGACAGCATTCCCACCCGACGTCTGTGCTCCAAAGATTGCAACCCATTTGTTAAGATAGGCGAATCTATCAAACGGACCGCCCGTTTCTGCACAGAGTCAAGATTTTTTTTCAGATATTTTGGGACTCCTGACCAGAGGTGGCTGCCAAATTCTACAATGGGGCGCACTTGCGATTTGTACAGGGTCAGCAGTTGTGTACTATTAAAGTATCTGCGGGCTCTGTACAATACGCCCAGCTTCTGAGAGGCTAACTTTACTCGGGTTTCGATGGAGACCCCATACCTGAGCTGATCACTTAAGGTTACACCAAGCATATCAATGGAGGGCTTGTTGAGAAGATAGTTTCTATTAAAGAATACTAGATTGTCATTTCGATCCTTTTAGACGTAATCAGACATGATTGGGTCATTGAAAGATTAAATTCGACGAGGTTATTCTTACCCCAAGAGGAGACCCTCTCGAGGTAACCGTCCATTCTCTGTTTCAAAGCCCTCTGACCCGTTGGAGTTTGTGTGCCCTTTGGGGCTTGTCAAACAAAAAGCAATCATGGACTGTACTGTCATCCGCGTAACAATGGATTGGTGCACATGTCAAGAGGTCATTGATGTGCAACAAAAACAATGTCGGAGACAGAACCGATCCTTGTGGGACGCCAGCATTTGTTGAATGCGAGGAAGAGATGAAACCATCAGCAACCGTCTGAATCGATCTCTCCCTCAAAAAGTCGGCAATCCACGCAACATTGCAACAGATGCAACATTGCTTTATATATATTTTTAATATATGTTTAATTATCATACAATGGTATACTATATTAGCGTGCTACTGGTTACATTTAAGCGTGTGAAATTCAGCGCATAATTCGATTTTCGTTGTTGCTGTCAAGTACACCGCTAAGAAACATGCATTTATAGATAAGTACCATAATATACCGCCAAAATAAAACAATAATTATTTTGTGCTCATTTCTAACTGCAATCACTATCAAAACCTTTGAAAAATTCATTGAATTATTTCTTATTGTAATCTAATCAAATCGACCGGTCATTGAGTGAGTTGGCATCGCGTCTAGACCCAGGCGTCGTGTCGTGAGTTTAATTCCTCGGCTGGCTTAGTCCTCCATCATGATAAAAGCAACATTCTCTGAGATGACAGCAGGATATTTTCAAATATACTCAGATTATTCGTAACCCGAGAATATTCGATTTAAAAAAAAAAAAATAAATAACATTCTCTGTATATGTGCGCAAAATGCTAAAATCAGTAAATACATATAAAAATATGTATTTTAAGTCCGTCAAAAAAAATCCTTTTTTTTACTGCCACTATTACACAAGTATACCCACGCACTGGTCTTGCCTATGTGGAATTTTTTGCCATATATACAATTTACATAAATTTGTATACATGTATTAAACATGTATATTTAGTAAAAAAATTGTTTATATCCTTTCTACCTATGTTTATAGAAATACACCTATCAAAAAATGTATTAATAAATAAAAAATAACAAAAAAATTTAAAAAATAATCGAATATGATCATTTAAATCATATCTGAGAATAATGAAACATGTGTCAAAACACTGGTACATGATACTTATCGGAATAGCGATGGATTTTTACAACTTGTGTTTTCTCCTTCGAATTAAATTCTACTACCTGAAAATACATATATTTTCATCTTTTCCCCTGATTTTAAAGAAATTAGAACAGACTTGCTGACACCAGTAAAGCGACGCCATTTTTGAATCTTGGTAGATCCGTATTCTATTGTAGAAAATCTAAGCCGACATAAAAATGAATATCTCCGAAAATAATTATTCATTTAATCGGATGGCAATTAATTAATAGCATGAACAAAAAGTTGAGATCTGTTTGCAATAATTATTTCTATGACAAAACGTTGGCTTGATTTACTATCGGGGCAAGGCTTCGAAGAAGATTAATTAAACCTTATCAATGAAACAGAAAATCAATTTGGTGATTCAGGGAAATATCCCGAACGGTGAGCTCGGCGTCATTCCCACTCGATGTGATCTATCACAAAGCTGCGCTATTTAAATTAACTGTTATTATTATGTATACAGGGTATCCGGGGGTAAAGTGCAGCAACTTCTTTGAAGAACTTTTTTTGAAATTCCAGCGTGTTAAGGTAGTTTTAAGATAAAAATGTTTAATTGTTTGTATGGAAAAAAAAACTTATTTCTTGGAAAAAATATTTTTGTACGGAAAAACCATGAAAATTCAAAAAAAAGTTTTTTATCACGTAGAATCTCCTCCCGTAGTTACTGCACTATACCCCCGGACACCCTGTATAAGAAGCTAAGTATTATTATTCTATACTGATATGTTTTTCAAATACCCATGTGTGTAGGTATATTATCTGACAAAAATAATATACTTGTAAAATTACATTTTATTGTTTGCTTCATACTTAACATTTGTGTCCCATAGAAATGGAGAAAAGGGGATACACAGCCCTTGAGATGATTTTTATCAAAAAAGGTGCTACAAAAACTATTCATTTATTATTTTTCTCCTAGCTCGGGGGTGTGGAACCCTTTGCTGCCAAAGGCCATTTGATACGTTTAAAATCATTTAAGGTAACGTAATGTTAACAGTGTAAAAATGTTAGGCGCGTGTTTGGCGCGTATCCCGGCTGGGTACAGGGGAATGAGGGATGAATGACGCTAATTCTTCGGAGTCTTCTATTGAACTACATATTATACTATTACACAGCAATTCCACCGGACGACTTTACTAGAAAGATTGCAAGGTGATTGTTGAGTTAGTGGGAAAGATTATGGATTAATGCATCGTACCGACTTTCCGGTAATTTGCCTGGCAATATGGGTACGAAGGTAGCGCACTTAGACCGGCCCCTGCCCGAGACACAGAGATACAAATAAAGGTATATTCACATCTACCGGCACCGCGCAGTGCCGATACGTACAGTGGCAGGCACGGAACAGGGAATTTTCATATTACACCGTGCAGGAATACGCTCATGGATAATGCTGGCAACTAATTTTTCCATGCCTGCCACTTTACGTGTCTGCGCTGTGCGGTGCTGGTAGATGTGAATCGAACTTTACACAGACGTCGGCCGACGAAAATCGTCGTGCAAAAATGCTGTGTATGTCTTCGTGCTTAAGCGCTGGAATGGAATTTAAACAATTGTCTAACTAACTAACTAACTAACCATCACGCTGTTTCACCACAGGGGTAGCCAGAGAGGACGGACAGCCAAACAACTCGATCTTGGCATACCCTTCATTCAACGTCTCATACATTCTCTTCTGTTATTCCGACTTCTGACATGGCCCGACTCAAGTATTTGATTCACTTAATCGTGCCATGTCTTCCTCGGACGTCCCCGGCTTCTTCTTCCATTCACATTCGCTTCATATATTCTCCCTATACACCTTTTTTCGTTCATTCGCTCTACACGCTCAAACCATCTAAGCGTCCCTTTATTAAGCTTGCTCATTAAGCTTACATCAGCCTCGCATTAAAAAATAAACATGAAAAACAAGATAAAACTAAGTTCGATACGTGTGAAAATGAGAGAACAGGAATTTTTTGTAAAGTTATAGGAGCTATCGCCAAATATGTCCGTAAACCTGTCACTATAGTGGATGTTATATAATCAACACATTCACACAAGAGGTTGGGATAAGACATGATTTAAAATTTTCAGAGTTAAAAGTATTTTTTTTATTCATTTTTGGGGCATTATGCCGTGTTGCACTTCCTCCTCCTTTAGCCAACGTTTCAGATAGCCTCACGATGTTCACATCTGAACCGATGATATAATACTACAATAAATATTCGAGAAAAAATGGTTAAGAGAAATTTAAGATGGTTCTTTGAAAATAATATGGAGAGTTTCGGGGTTTCTTAGACTGATTGAATTTTTTTTTTCAATTTTAGGATTACTTATTAAAGCTTATAATCCTCATTGTAATATATTTTTAATCATTAAAGATAATATTACGTCCCGGATAGACCACAAGGTCCTGGGTTCGAGTCCCAACTGCTGCCGTTACCTTTTTATTTTCTGTGGCTTTTCGGTTTCATGTTTCACTTTGAGAGTAATTATAATTTAAAAAAAAAAAAAACATAATCGACTGTGGCCATAAGGGAAGATTTTTTTGTTTAAAAACCCTTTCTAATTTTCTTCCACTTATTTATTTTTGACCGGACCGGTTTCACCCTATCACGGACTTCTTCAGACTGATACCATTAAAACTAAATCTATGGTATATATAGCATATATGTCAGGAGTGAGTCCCATTGCCTTCTAACAATGTACATTTATGACTGGAATTTCGTTTTATTGCTGACGGAACGGCTTTACAATTATGTTATTTAAAACTCGGGTTGGTTTATTACCTTCTGAAAGATGATTACATTGTGTTTGTTTACTGAATCTATGGGTATACCAGAAAATTATGTTCTGTCTATCGTGTCAACTTTTATTTAACGGATGGTTTTTCTGGTTTTGTTTTTTTCTCTCTGATTTCAGTCGTGTTTGCAAAAATCAGTTTTATAGAAGTTTTTGTCCCGTGGTTACGGGTAAACTACGGGTAACCAGGAACATTTTAATGAGTCGATTTGTAAAATATTCTATTATGTCATAATAGGTGCACATCAGGGAATATTCTACTTGGAGTTGGCCTTAGATATCTCCGACAAAATTCCCAGTTACATTTTGCTTTGGTATTATATATGTATTTTCTATTTACATTCATGTGTTAGATATTATTGATACATACAAGTAAGATTAAACAACAACGGCTATATTAGAGAATAGGCACCCCTTTTCTCCATTGCGTACTTTTTTTCTACAGGGTGGCACAAAACTACCATTATGGTTTGGAATGAAATGGCATAACCAAGCCCTTGTTGGTAGTCTATCGGCTTCAATTCTTGCACAAGCTGAACTTTATAAGGGAACATGTGAAATGTGGCAAAAATCCTCTGAACGGACCTCCGCGATAGCCCCAGCTGTACCGAACGTCTTCTTGTTGATGTTTCTGGACTGTCCTGCACACTATCCACAACACGTTGGATATTTTCTTCCGTGTGGACCGTACGTGGTCTTACTGTACCATGTTGTCGAAAATTTGCAACCAGGCGGTTTATTGTTGGTGCTGAAGGTCCAGTACGCACATTAAAAAAACCACGATAAGCACGCTGCTTCAAAACAATTGACCGTTGATTTTCAAAATAAAATTCAACAATTGTTGATTGCTGTTCTATTGTGTAGTGTTCCATTTCAAATTCCCCAAGTTTTCTTCACAAAATTCTGAAATAAAAAAAATAAAAATAAATAAAAATAAATAAATTTAAAAAGTTATTAAGCATTCAAACCATAACGGTAGTTTTACGCCACCCTGTACTTTGATTCTAATTCTAATGATTCCAATGTGTCTAATTTTTTCACATTTTTGTCTTCAGATTCTTCTTATTTTCCTTCGATCCTTCGTCTTTAGATACACTCCTGACATAGATGCTAGATATACCATAGATATAGTTTTAATTGTACCAGTCTGAAGATGCCCGTGATAGGATGAAACCGGTCCGATCGAAAATAAACACGTGGAAGAGAGTTATAAAGATACAGATGTTACAATATTACATGTGTGCAATATGTGTACATATACTTTATTTCGGAGTCAAAAAGTTATGTTATGAAAATGGACACAATGTCTTACGCTTCCAGGGGACAGATATATTTATTTCATTACTTTAATAACAAATAATGGCAACATTGTGTCTATCATCATTCATACAACAAAGTTCCCAAAAGCAGACGCTGCTAATATTCCAAACACAGCCTCTCTCATTACAATATCGCTCTCCGTCATTTATCAAAACTTTCACGTAGAACGTAGAGGGTTACGTGGCAACAAAAACAGCATCTATTACAAAACAAATAATGGGAACAAGTGGCAATGATTGTTTTTAAAACAAATGCGAAATGGCCCCCCTGCCTGAACAGATGTTTCTAACAAGTACCTGCCTTGTTACAAAATGGTGATATTATCGTTGAAGTTGTTTTAGATTGTTTTGCTTTGAATTCGGTAATTCGAACTACCGGCATTGTGCGTATTGCTTACTTAGGTACCGGTTTAAAGCAAGAAGTTTTTGAGGATTTGTACTGAAATCACGTAGATCCTCGGTATTTTTACTATAGAGCAGTAATATGTATGATAACAATACTACGTTAATAGCGCACTCTGGTGTTATTAAATTTGAGGAGTATTTTTCGATTATGATTTTTAGGTAAAAGTAATAATTTCATGCTTACATCATTTGTATTAAAAATATTTTTTTAGAATTTCGTACTAGTATCCAAACCCCGGCACTATGTCGGGGACTCTGGCATCTGAGAGGGAAATCTCTACGGGCAATGAGAGGCTGAAGGATGCTGGAAGGGTAGGAGATATAATGTGGGGTAGGAGATGTGAAAAAGGTTGTTAGAAAGAACCTGGTTATTCGGATTTGGTAATTAAATGTTGTTTAAGTCATTTCAACCAACACAACAATCAGATTCTGGGTGATGGTCTCTCTACAGGTTTGAGAGTAATAACTGGATAAGTTGCATAGTGCCCGTTTTATGAAAATCATTTCAGGGCGGGTATCTATCACTCGTGAAGATGGCTCAAAAATACTTTATTTTATTTGTCAATATACTGATCCGTTTCAAATAAACAATGTTCACATCCATGTCACCAGATCTGGATGTTGAACGACCGAACGCTCCAAGGTCCAAGCTGCCGAAATGAGATTTTTGAGAGGAGTGGCAGAAGTAACTACGGATCGAATAAGAAGCTTGATGATCCGAGAGAAGCTAAACATCGAACCACTGCAGCAGTGGTAAGTAAAAACATAGTAATTACCAAAATTTAAAATGTGTTAAAGTCTGTTTTATACGTCACCAAAGAAAGCATTAATTTTAATAATAAAAAATAGTCAATCAATTTTAATAACTTTACTATCAATTTCTGCGAGTGTACGAGACGTGTAAGGCCCGCAAAAGAAAAAAGGGTAAATATTTAGGCACCGGCACACAGAGACTCAAGACAATCTTGATTTGCGAACAATCTTGAGAAACGAGTTTGATAGTTTCCCAATGGAGATGTCGTCGCTCCGAGCGACTAGAAGAGTGTTCTTGTCTGGAAGGGACAGGTGGAGGTATCCTAGCGAGGACATGTTGTCAATTCTGCGGTTGAAGTGAAAAGAAGGCACGTACCTCTATGCGTACGATTTTATAGGGCGCCGGCGCGGTTAAACATTATTTGCAGGTTTTGTGAAATCATTGCATTTTGTGGTGCAACCTTGACTTATTTACGGTGAAATATAGGCTTTTGGATCACTCGGTGTTGTGAAATACTAGCTCTCGGCTTGGTTATTTGCACGTACTGTGCAAAAAATTATATTTGGTTATAAAGAAATATGTTTTATTTGTTTAAATTGATCCACTCTGTAGACACGTTCGATACAGCGAGGTTATTTGTTTTTGTTATTATTAATCTGACGGCATTTTCGGTATAAATACACCAAACTATGATACAAATTCTACCTTTAAATTTAAAAGACCAAAAACCGTCCTCCGAACGTCATAACTCCCGCTTGAATCTCTTCACTTAGTTTTTAGCATATATTTTCCATTCCCACAATTTCAATAAAACATCAAAAACGTGAAGCTTAAAAAAAATCCCTCAATTATATGAGAACAAGTTTATTTTTATAATAATAATATTTTGAATTTAAATTAGACCAAAACCAAATCAAATGAAAAAAAAAATCAGTACATTAGGCCAATTGTAAATATGCTAAAAGGTTTAACATAACTTCTGAAAATTCTGAGGGGTATTCTAGAGAGAAGACGTCCAGTGGGCTGCCCCAGACACAGACCCAGATGGGAGAAGCAACTCCAGAGGATGAATGAGGAGATGCTGGGCCTACTGTGGACGGATATCGTTGACGTAGTGCAGGACAAGGATGCTAGGAGGTACCTTGCCGATGAAATGGGTCCCGATCCGAATAAGACAAAGGGATTTATCTAGTCGCTCATATTGCTACTCTTAGTGCCAGTTTTATAAACGAACTACCAAATTTCAGTTACGGAAAGATCCAACTTTCGTTAACAAATCATTAACCTTATTTGTTTGTCTTGAAAATTTGCCAATCACTTACACTGGTCGATAAGGAATCCATTTTACAGATGCACATTAAATATTGTCTTTTAAATAAAAAAAAATGCACGGTTTCAAATAAGCGATCATCGGGTAACAACTGACAGCCGTCAAACGATCGGTAATCTGACGAAAATCAGGCGGTAGTTCAAATATCAGTTTAAAATATCGACCCTAAAGTACCTCAATAAGCAAAACTTACACCAAATAAACTAAGTTTTTCAAATATATACAAAAAATCTGTGCCGACAAGCCGAATGTTAACTATTTTCTTTTTTACATTGTGCAGGTATACGTTACCTGCCTCACTAGACAGCAACTCTTTTGAAATAGAATAGAATGGGGAGATAACATGAAATAAATCTGTTGCGCTTTGTTGCCGGTACAATATTATTACGTTAAAAGTACTTGCTACTGAAATTCAACAATTATAAGTTATAATTATTCTAATACCGTAGTTAACGCTACAAGCTAAAGCATCTGCAAGCCATCAGTAGTCCCCCGAAGGAGTTATCTACAGCCTGGCTGCAACGAGCAGTATTCGTACAATGTGCCAAAGACAAGTACTAAAAGTGTTGCTAATCTAGATAAAAGGCGCCATGTGCTGTACGGCTGGGCTAGTTTTAGTCCCGGCAGCTAGTGAGTCATGATGATTTGTTGTAATGGCGTTGAAGAAGCCTGTTAAGCCATATTTATATCGGAGTCTTTTACATATTTACGTATCCAAAAAAGGAAGAGACAAAAGACGCGCCGGATTGAACTAGTCTCCAAACCCTAATGAAGCCTCACATTATGAGTAGTAATTTATTTATAATATATTTTTTTAGTCGTCTGTATATTCCTACTGAGAAAAGCATCGCTTTCAAAAGATGTTGATATATATATCTTTAAAAAACAGTGGTGATTACAATCAATTTTTAATTCATTTATTAATAATGTGGCCACAAAGCGATTACCAATACTTTGAAGAAATCGTAGAAATTTGTTTATTTACTACCTGATGTGTACCCGGCCTTGCTCGAGTTTATATAAAGTTATGATGTTGTGAATTGTTGATTTGATAGCAAAACTAACTATCTCTAAACAAAGAAACTATTTGGAAATTTTATTTGATTCCAAACGTTTATTTTTTCAAAATATATGTGTTTACATTTTGAAAATACTCCTTGAAAATACTTCTAAGAAAACCTTCTTCTTTTGAATATGTAATCTGTGACTAACCAGAGTGGTATATCTAATGGCTAAACTAAATAAAACATGGCGGGTTCAATGTTTTTTATACTAATTTTAAAACGTTATAGCAACAGTTTTACGTATTGGATTTCATTCAAACTACTTTGTGAACCTTCCCGGTACTAATAAGAACAAAGTGTGCTATTTTCAGCGAACCTGGTCCAGTGATTTTTGAGAACATCGAGGACAAAGAACCAAACAAACTTACATTGATATTTATATATATATCTATACGTTATCATTGCTCAATATTTTTAATGTATAATAATGGTATTTTAATGGTGTTTTTTATAATGTGGAGTGTAAAGTTGGCTTGAGAAGGTGATACTGTGAATTGAAAATTATGTGTTGAGAAATACAGTGCTGAGGTGTACACGTGAATGTGTAAAATGTGATACAAATATTGATGCATATTGGCTGGGTTAATTTTAATATATTAGTTAGAAGAATAAGGTAAATGCTATTATATGTGTCTATGAGGACGGAATGTATAACTTAGTTTAATGTTACTTTAGGTTTTATTACGATTAAATTTAACATTTGTGTTTTAATTTCTTCAATAGGTATGGAATTATTTTGTGGTTTTAAAGTGTTAATATCAAATTAAATATTATGAGTAATCTTTTTTTTTTATATAGCATCTTAAATTTATTTTCATATTTATAACTATATCATTAAGATAATATTTTATAACAATAAATATTATTATTTTATTTTTTATGCCATGTTATTATTATTTGATTTTATTTATATTAATAATAAAAATAATTATTTTTTTAAATTTCTTACTTAACCGGGAGAGGGACGTCGGAGAGTTATTATTTATTAACGCAAAATAATGATAATATTATTGTGCAATACGATAAACAAGAGAAAAATATTTATTACTTTTTTTTTTAATTTGCATGGGCTTAGCATTTATCAATATATAATCAGAAATATTACACATTTCTGAGCGTTTAGTTTAGCGTGAGTTTTACAAAAACATTTAAAAAGTTGAATATCCTTGAAAAATGCTGTGAAGGTTTTTCTGTAACTTGTCGATAAGATAAATTTAAAAAAAAGAACAGTGTGTGGTTTAATTTTTTTATGAACACTACGTAACTTTAATGTTTTTTTTTGTGTAATACGGATTACAAATCTTTGGTTATGTTTAATAGTACACAACTGCTGACCCTGTACAAATCGCAAGTGCGCCCCATTGTAGAATTTGGCAGCCACCTCTGGTCGGGAGTCCCAAAATATCTGAAAAAAAACCTTGACTCTGTGCAGAAACGGGCGGTCCGTTTGATAGATTCGCCTATCTTAACAAATGGGTTGCAATCTTTGGAGCACAGACGTCGGGTGGGAATGCTGTCCTTGTTCTACCGGTATTTTAATGGAAGGTGCTCCGAGGAACTAGCGTCATTGATCCCTTCGGCACCGGTGCATAGTCGGGAAACACGCCAAACGCGCGCCCAACATTTGCACACGGTTGACATTTGTCACATGAGAACAGGTCGCTTCTACGACTCGTTCTTGTGTTCAGCAGTTTGGCTGTTTAATGATCTGCCGGCCTCTGTGTTTCCTCCATCCTACAACATGGGTCTCTTCAAGACCCAAGTTCACTCCTTCCTATCCTCTAAAAGATCCTCCACACAGCATCCCCAAAGATGATATAGGCCTTGAGGGAAATTATTTCCTCCTTGGTCTCCTGTGTGGAGTTACTGTAAAAAAAAAAAAATTACAAAAACGCAAAGATAAAGGATTAAAAATACTTTTCTCCACTGTAAAAATCATATTCGTATTTTAAATATTTTGTAAAACATACAATGGGACGGTCAGAAAAAGTAATATGTCTGATTAGATTTTGATAAATACTAAGCCTATGTAAATTTATAAAATACTTTTCTATTTATAAATATTATATTTATCGTATGGCGTAGTAATACTATCATTATTTTGAATGAATAAATAATAACTCTCCGACGTCCCTCTCGACCTTAATAAAAATTTTAAATTCTAAAAATTTTTACATTTTTAATTAATTACCTACCAATGTTCATCAGTTATTATTAATTTTTGTTTATGTTTATAATTATTCTATACTTATCTTTAATTTTTACTATTCTGTGTGTATCCTGATGAGGAAAACGTTGCTTCAGAAACATGGAGATATTTATATATTTAACGTTGGTGTGAAAAAAGTACTTCCTATTAATTTTATTTATATTTAATACAAAATATTCAATGAATGAGGAAGAGAATACGGGTGCACCATTTAAGATATTTATTCGCCAGCAACCAGGAAGGAATGATTATCCTTCCACTAGCTCGGATCATCGCGGTGTTTATATTGAACTCTAAATTTGGTTCCCTGTCACTGAATGACGTGTTGCCACGTCTGTTCTGGTGTAACTGTGTTCGCTCACCATACTATAGCAGATACTATCGAGTAAGTTCAATAAACTGAAATTACATTGAAAAAGATGGAAGGGACTGTTAAGTAGGTACAGTTATGTTTGGTTTGGTTTTATATTGTTATGAATGAAGTAAATACATTGCTTTTTGATCCAGGCTGTGTTATGTATTTTGGAAATAATTTTAGATATTGTATTATTTATAGTTAGTAGTTATTTACGACTTGTGGGCATGCAATTATAGAATTTGATAGAATAATAATAAAAGTGTCTTTGCCTGTGTGAGATGAGGGTTATTGGAATATTCAATGTTTATTTGTTTAGGATATGGTTTTTAATTTGTTTTGAGGTTAAATTGGAATGTGTGTTGGAAGAGTTGTAGTAATAAAGATTTCGCATAAAGTTGTTTGATAGTTATGACATCTAGTGGTTGGAAAAATTTAATTGATTCTCCATAGAACGATGCTCGACGGATGAGTTTATTAGTCGCTTTTTGTAATTTTTGTATTGGGGTCTAATTCTATATTCATTGCACTTCCCCAAGCCAGTATGCCATATGATATAATGGATTGACAAAGTGCAAAATATATGGTCCTAAGAATTGTTCGTGGTAAAATGTTTTTAATTAGTAATAGATTTTATGAATATAAAAAAAAATTATTGAAACATTTTTGATTGCACAAGTTTTTTAATTGAATCTTTTTTGGAGAAAATTGTGTAGCTAAAAGAAAATGGGGTAGGGGAAAGATAAGAGGTATAGTACTGTTGAGATGTAATCTAGTTAATCAGATCCGATCCCTTAATTTAGTTGATGCCATTTCAAACAACGATTTGATTCTAAAATTGAAGAAGATGAAGGAATGAAAAATAATCTTTTTGTCTCTTTTTTAAAATAAGAAATAAGATTAATCTGTTCCCGAAGGTTTGCAGAGGCTGCAGTTACTGCAACGTATTCCATAAACATTACGAATCGCGAAAAGTAAGTGGCGTGCAGTTCATAAAGGTTGGAAAGCCCTTAGAAAAATGAAGCATTAAATAAAATATAGGAATTTACAATTTAACGATTAAGGGTTATTTTGTATAAATCACTATTTAATAAGTAAATACTGACATGTTTCAAACCAATGGTTCCCTCATGAAAATTCAAAGTCTACTATCCCGATGGAAGAACCATTGGTTTCAAATCATATTGATATTTATTTATTAAATAGTGGTTTATACAAAAAAAAACTCTAATTGTAAATGATTTCAGTATGTAATTTTTCTTTAATTGTAGAAAATAATTGTTAATCGAATTGAATCTATTTTCTTCCATAATTTGTGAATATTTTTTATGTTGCAATCGTATATATATTGATAAAATGTTTCTATTTGGTTAATTAACACTTTTTAGTAGGAAAAATTGTATTTTTCAAATGTTTACCATAATTCACAATTTATACCTGAATTTAAAAACTACACACAGCCTCCATGGTCGAGGGGTAAAGCTCTCGACTACGAATCTGAAGGTCGCGGGTTCAAATCCCGGCGTGCGCAA
Organism: Halesus radiatus; assembly: GCA_022606495.2. Lineage (NCBI taxonomy): Eukaryota > Metazoa > Arthropoda > Insecta > Trichoptera > Limnephilidae > Halesus > Halesus radiatus. The sequence continues at coordinate 171,167 of JAHDVE020003002.1, read as the reverse complement.
GTAAATTTTATTTCATTAATTTGTGTTGTTTCACAATTAATTAATTTAAAAATAATATATAGTATATTTGCACATGTTCCAGAGTGGAAGATACTCTCAGTATCGCCCTGGTGAAAGACCACCATTCAGAATTGAAACGTTGCTTGAAATGGCTTTTAGCCGTGTTTGGTGACCAGATCTGAATGGCTATGTATTTCCCCACCTCCCTCTTCCCCTTCTCCTTCCCCTCCCCAATATATTCAGCCTCACAACATTCCCCAATTGGGAATGCCATAGTCTCACTGGCTCCAGACGGTTGGGAGCAATTGGGACTCTTGTGCGGTATTCATATAAAAAAAAGCCTACCTTTGGTCATTATAGTGTGATGCACACCACTGCGCACAGTAGTCTCAAATAAGACATCCATATATGGGCTATTTTGTGAGGCTGAAAATAGTGGGGAGGGAAAGAATATGGGGAACATCTTGCCATTCAGCGCTGGTCACTATACTCGGCTAAAGACATATCAATTAACGCTTCAATGCCGAGTTGTGGTAATGTACCCCCATGAGCCTGGTTTTGAAACCGATAGATATCTTCAAATATCCAATTAAAATCCCGATGAATTTCATTAGAGGACTTAGGCTATGTACTAAATACTGTCAAAGAAATAAGGTGAATCTGGGTGATAGTGCAATGGGCCTATGGCCAGAGTGCTAACGGTAACTATGCGAACAGTGTATGAACCATAATAATTCCTGTATGGGTGTTGCCAGGAATGGATGCGGTGACGTTGATTTTGAAGTTTAAACGATCATGCGTATCTTATTCTACAGCTTCATTACGAACATCTTCTTCATCTTCGTGAGCACTTGCGCACTTCTTTTCGAACTTAAGATGATGCTTTACAAAACTGCGCTATATGAGTTAACATTTATTATGAGCCTTCCGGAGTCCAGCTTTGTGACATTGGCCTACCAAATTTTTTTCCATAATTTAACGGAATTTTGACGGCTCTTACCCATCCGAAGTGTAGTTCTCTTCAAATCGTCAGCCCATCTCACCTATCCCACAAGGAACACTAAATGTGAAAATAATTTTAATACCTATTTAAACATGTCTTTCAAAACCTTATAATAAATTGAATTTACAGTTAAGATCTAAAAAAAAAAAACATACGCAATAAACAAAAATCTTTAAAACACAAATATTTGAAAATAATCTTAAAATATTTCTAATTAAGTACGAGTATATCTATAAAAACACAAATAACAACAATAAATCGTACATTTTATTATATTTCCTAATTATCTACTACAAATATTTTCTTTCCGCTAGCCTTCAAGTCTTCAATATATTTATTAACCGTTTTTTTTAATAAAATTTTTAATTTCAGCAGGTTTATATAAACATATTTAAACAGCTAGGACTCATGTAATTTAATGTTCTCTGTCCATATTTGTTTGTATGCTTAGATACTATTAATGTTTCATTAAAATTGAGACAAGTATTGTAAGTGTGCTCTAATCTATTTGTATAATATGTAGGGTTATTAATATGGTTAAATATTTGAATTATAGAATTGCTCTTACTGAATCTTATGCGAATCGCACAAAGATAAAATTAGATAAATAAACGCTGTTTTTGAAAACATCAAAGAAAGGGGCAACATTTGTGTGACGTTGTAATCGTCGCTCCAATCAGGCGTCGTGCTGAGTGTAGTGCGCCCTGCACCGCGTGTGACACTAATGCTAGTTTGTTGCACAAAACACACACCTGCACAGCGGCCATCGCGGCGCTGCGACCGAGCTAACTGTGCATGTGACGTCATTAGGGAGCAGGGGTGCATTTCGGATCAAATCACTTCTCAAGTATTTCACAGGGGCGCAGTTTGCGTAGAAAATTGTGTAATGCACAAAGTCGCATTTTAGAATATGTAAGAAATATTTTCTCATACAAAATGTTTTTTTTTTTTTAATATATGTTATTTTTTTCTTCCTCTCATACATAATACTTTTCTACTGTTTTCTCCCGCTAATGTTTTGTTCTCTTTTATCTTTATTTTGTATTCTATTTCACTTCATTTTATTCTGTACCTATATATATATATTTATTTTTTTTGTACAGATATATCTTAGTAGCTAATTACAAAAAAAGTATAAATTTATTTAACAAAAAGTGCCCTTGAAAAAGTGTGTTTGAGTTGGGGAGCAGCGCCATGTAGTGACAGTAGTGGTAAGTATAGAAATAAAATTTTCAAGAATGTAATAAAGATAAAATTTGTGTTGTTGTACACGATAGTTACTACAAAATAGAGGACTAAAAGTACATGATACTAGAAATCCAACAATAAAAACCGATAACTCTGTATTATTATTTAGTTAATATATTTTCCCCGATAAAGCTTGACCTAAGTGAACCCCCCTCCTTTTAACAAGGAATCAAGAAAAAAACGCTGAATTATCTATTAAATATTTATGAGCTTATTAATTTTTTGTGTTTAATTTGCAGACGTCCATTAAATTTATTTTTTTTAAATTGAATGTAAATCAAAATAAATAATGTTATTATTAAGTTGTGTAAGTATTTTAGTTTTTTATTATTGTAACAGCTGTTTCGACGTACGAGGCCACTTTCAAACTGCCGAACCAGCTCTCACAATAATAAAAAAAAACTTAAATATTTGCAGAATTTAATAATAACATTACATATGATTTATAAAATTTTTACGAAATGTAAAATGAGGAAAAAATGCAGTGTTTATAATAAAGTAAGTACACAAAAAATCGTCCAAAATCATATTAAATCGCCACCAAAGCACTTTTTTTCTCAAGATCGCCCCACAAGTGACTTAAATCGTCCACTGGTGGGCGATATTACCCACATTGGGAATCACTGATCTGACCGATAAGTAACTAAATTATAATAACAATGACACAAAAAGGTAAAACAGATTCGTTAACGTATTTACTCTGCGGATTTATAATTGTAATATTAAAACTAATAATTAATTGCCATAGTTACAATACTGAGTCTTAATATAGATCTGACGAGTACTTCCGAAACCTTTCGATTATTTTATTAAATTGAAGTGGTTCAAAACAAATGTATGCGTTTATATTACAGTTAAAATATAGTTGAAAAATGACTTGAAGTTCAAAGAGGATTGGCGAATCCGACGCTTTGGACTACTATGTTGTAAACCGAGTAATAGTATTTATTTATTCAAAATTAATATTAAACAATTTTTAACAATCTTTTTCCTCCGTCATAGATTTATTTATCCCACAAATCTGAATATTCACATCAGAAAAAAAAAATCTAATTTTAATTCAATTAGATGGTATACATCAAGGAACGTAGATTATTTTTTAGGCCAATTTAACTTCCATCACACATGCCGCAGGTGCGATAGCCCAGTCATTCGAACAGCACCAAATTCAAGTTCAGTTTTGAAGTCATGTTCAGTTAATACATCAGATGGATTATATAGAATTTCTCTGTATTGCCCTGGTAAAAGTTCACATTTTAGGATCGAAACGTTGCTTGAAATTTATTTAACTATGTTTGGTGAATAAATCTGAATATCCGAGTGTTTCCTCGCCTTTCTTTTCATCATCTCCTTCCCCTACCCATTACTTTAAGCCTCACAACATATTTCAATTGAGGATGCCAAGTCCCACTGAATCCACAAGAGTCCCAGTTGTGCAGAAATCACATAAATTAATTAATATATATTTTCAGGTAGGTACTATAAAACCCAAATATTTCTATTACTAACTTAAACTTAAATTTATAAAATTCTGCGGTATCATACATAATGATATTTTAAGACGAATTTCAATGATCAATAATGTCATTTATTATACATTTTTTTTTTTAATTTTTTCAATTTTTCCAAACCACCCCTGCACAGGGCGAGTATAGCACTCCTTACAAAAGGTACACCCGGTAGATACAGAGGGAGATAATCTTGTTAAGGGTGGCTATTATTCATGCGCTTTATTTAGAATTTCCTCCCCGTGCCAAACCGAGCACTAAAATGCATTGGGGAGGCTACACCCCTGTTGCCAAAATAATGAACTTTGATTGCGTCTGACACACGCACAAGGGGCGTAGTCCTAGCACAATCTACAGAGGGAATATGCTAATGCCACCCCTGGGTTTTGTACCTTCTGCTTGCCCTGTATATCCCTTATAATATGTTATAATTATTTTTTTAATGTGTACAATAAAAGCAGCGATATGAAAAACATTTACATTTTCCGACGAGGGAAATACATTTGATTTTTTTACGTAAATTTAAATGCTTTACAAGTACAAAATAACCGCACAAATACTAAACAGATATTATTCTCTAAAAGTATGATCTGTTCCGATTTGAAGGAAAACTGATGGTTCAATTTACGTAAAACCTTTCGACCCCTAGGCCCCATATAGGCCATTGATAATCTGCCGAACGAAGTTTAAATCCCGACGAGTGCAAATAAATTTTAATTAAATAATTTGTGTTTTTTCACATTTTGAATAACCCTTTTGTACCGTTCGTAAATTTTGAAAATACGTGGATTTCAATTTTTTTTTCTAATTGCTGGCTTTGCGCGTTATTTTTTTCAGTGAATTTGAGCTACTCGTTCAGGCGGTACCCATGTTTATATTTTGACAGGAGATTTTTGTGAATCTTGTTACATAACGCAAATAGTCCATAAAACTAGCCTCTCGTGAGACACCAGCGCTAGCAGTGGCCAAAAAACAACACACACGTACGCGGGTCCCCCCCCGTCCACTCCGCAACTCTCCGCGCGGACCCGGCCTTGAAAACACGCCATTCACCGCTCGGACCCCGCCTAAGGAACACCCTCACTGCACCTGCACTGAAGATGGCTTCCCGCCCTGCCACACTACGCCTCGGAGAGCTAATAATTGCCTCCCCAGAAAACCCATTGCCTCCACAACCTAAACCGTGAGCTGTCTTTACATTTTCCCCTCTCTTGGTGTTGTATTTTATTCAAATCACAGTTTACATGCCCGTTGTAGAGAATTATCAGAGAGAATTTGCCCGTAACATTATTGTGAGGTTAGGTTAGCCTACTGTTCACCATAACTACATTCACCCTGTCTGTACCTTCCTATGAATTAAACTACTGAGTTTGAAAGCATAAGGTAGTTTCATTTGTCAAAGTATTCGAGTCTGGTTCCCAATTATAAGACCGCCTGTCGGCCCACGATCCTGCAGAGGAGCTCCTAGGCCTGCCGAAACTGAGCTAGTCAAAGGTCCAGAGCCGAGCTCCCTGGAAGAAACCCCCTCACCGGGTAAGTCTGTACCAATGCTCCGTCTCCCGTAACTGCACTTTCCCAACCATCCTCCTCTCCTTCTCCCGCCTTCCCGCTCCCAGTCAAATCCTTGTCATTACAATCTCTATTTCCGTACTGTTCAAAGGTTTTTTAATGGAAGTTTTGAAGGTATATTTTAATTATAATATAAACGTATCACTTTGTTTTGAACCACTTCGGAAGTACCCTTCCCTCGACAGGAATATGTTAAAACTAAACTACGATACAAAAAATAATGATAGATATTCATGAATATTTAGGTGTTGGAGTGGGAGCCGACCAAAGGAGAAGGGGTTTTTTCGAGAAAACAATGCGATTCAGCGGGAAAATACCTAAAAGTGGATTGAACGATAAATTTACTTGGTTATTCAATATAATAGAATTATTGTATGTGGATTTTGTAATTTAAAGTGCTTTCTAATTATATTACATTATAAATACACTACATACATTATATAGGATGATTTTATTCTGAAAAAATTTCTGTATCAATAAAATGTGGTGTTTTTTGTACACAGTGTATGATTTGTCATTGTACGTGAAACACCCCCTCTGAGACCTAATGATCCTCTAAATTATTTAAAGTAGGAAATTTACTTTTTTATTTTTTTATTTGGAAAACCAACAGTTTACAATAATTATTATGCATGGTAAATATATGTAAAAAATGAACTCATAGTAGGTTTTTACTTAAGTATAAAAAAACTAAAACAAGAAAACTGCCCCAAAATTTTCAAATTATTCTACAATGTATTGCCAAGCATCAAATATACATTATCACCACCAGCTTTTATTCTGGCCTGAACGTGATATAACTATACAAGTAGGTAGGTTATAATAATAGCATATCGTGTCATGTTTCAGAGTGGTAGATACACCCAGTGGAGTATCACTCAGCATGTAAACGTTGCTTGAAATGACTTTTGCAGTATTTGCTGACCGTATCTGAATAGTCAAGTACTTTCCAGCCTTCCACTCCCTCATCGTACCCAAATTGGTGATTCCCACTGATTTAGGGTAATTGAGTGGTTACGATCATAGCCTACGAATCCGGAGGTTGCGGGTTCAAATCCCGGAGTACGAAAGTCATTTTATTTTTTTAATAAATTTCACGATTTATTAATATAAAATGATACGTAGTGCATTTGCGACACGTTCCAGAGTGGTAGATACTATCAATATCGCCCTGGTAAAAGACCATCATTTAGAATCGAAACGTTGCTTGAAATGGCTTTAGAGATGTTTGGTGATCAGATCTGCATAGCCAGGTACTTCTCCGCCTTCTTCTTTCCTATCTCCTTCCAAACATACCCCAATTAGGGTCGCCATAGTCTCATTGATTCCAGACGATTGGGAGCAGCTGGGACTCTTGTGTGGTATAACATAAAATTGTTTATTTTTTTATAAATAACAATTTTAAAAAAAAACTTCGATTACCGCGCATCCCCATCCCTACTCCCCTGTGTGTTCGTGTTCATACCTGGTACGTGTGAGTGCCATCCCTCACCGCTAGAGATGTAATCACTCACTTGCATGGAGTGCAAATTTTTCATATTTATGTTCTGATTTGAGACCCAACGCGTCACCTCCCGGGGGATAGCGGCGTACTACCTTTTATTGTATCCCTAACTACGAATTTGCATTTTTTATTCATAAATTTCATCAGTTGCGAGGTTTTTTATCGAGAGACGGCTTATACCATTTTTATTTTTGTAAAGCGGAATGATTGCCATCGTAATTGAATTATCTATAAGTTTATTTATTACCTATCATACGTTTCTTCAGATTGAATAAAGATTGTTTTTTCTAGGTAGAAAGACAAATAATTTTATTTTAAAGATGCGGCCTCTAAGCAGCTACTCAAACTGGAACATACAATTCGTTGATCTTCTTCTGGTGCCATCCTTTCTCGGAGAATGGCCATTATCAAATCAATATATATTATTCATCCTGCACACTGTAGCCCCAAAAAAATCAGTGGAACTGAACTCGTACAAGTTACGCTTCTATATTTCAAAGTCATAAGGTGGAGCGTCTTCATGCAACACTGTCCATCAATCTCCCCCTGGTTTACCGGTAGGATAACCCTGCAACCGAAAACTATAGAATTAGTTATTTTTTCACAAGTGTAATTTCTGGAATATTTTTTTAATATGCTTAAAGGTCATCAAAATAAACACAAATCCAAAATATCAGGTCGATCGGCTCCATATCGCGCGAGAAAATGACATTGTCAAGGATTGCATTCACTCTTTAGAATTGTTTTTTTTTTTTTTAAGAAATCTCATGTTTCAAATATTTCTTGATGAAATCATGAAGACCTTCAAAATAAACACAAATCCAATATTTGAGGTCGATCCTTCATTGCCTGAGAAAACGACATTCGAATTCCGACCCAAAACAGAAACCAATGGTAATATTTTAGAAAAAGTTGTTTTTTAGAATGCGTGTACATCACGCAACACAAGATTCATAGACGAAAACAAGTGAGACTATGGCAGCGCGATTTGCGGAATTTTGTGAGAAGGAATAAAATGGGAGGGGAATGAGAAATAGAAGATTTGTCTGACCATGCCAGAAGTTAGAATGCGGGCAATTATTTTACTGTGCTTCAATATAGAGATGGGTGGCGATTCTTTCTTTCTGCCCACACCTTCGGTGAATCAGGGTGAAAGAGAGTCGTCATTAGCCTTCTGGTCTCCAGCTTTAGGTACAGGTGTCCCTTGGAATATTTACAGATTTATTGATTCTTATCGGCTCTCATCGATACGAAGCATACAATTCCTCTGGTTCTCTTTTCCAACTAAGATGTCGCCCGATGATACTGTGATTTTAATAGTAAGTCGCATCAAATGCCCAGTATAATTTTACTTGAGGTAGGAGATTTACACCTGCTCCTAATCCTTTCGCTCTTTGTGTTTATTTATTTACACCCATAAAGCCTTTGCATGAACAATTATATAATCGTGTTTTTAAATTAGAAAAAAAGTATGGGCACGGTGATAAGCAAACATAGCAAAAGAAAAAGTAAAATAAGGGGTAAAAATCAACATTAAAAAATTACGTAGTATTAGTCATTATGTAAGTAGTTTGTAAATAGATGATAGGAAAGAAATTAAACAAAATCGTACAGTTTGTATATAGAAACATAACGCAGATAATGGTTCACATTATATCAGTGACACAAAATGTTAGAAATTTTTAGTTTATATTAAATATAGCAGAGAACTGAAATCCTTTCCGAGCCTATGTAACCTTCGGACTGGAGAATGAATGAAATGGTTAGTTTTGAACTGCATCCATTGAGCCATTAACTAAATTGTTTAAAAGTACCAAGTCGCTCGACATGGTTAAGATAAGTCGGGTATTGTGATCTTTTTCGTCATAACGGTCTTAATTTGACGAGTCCATATTTGCGCTCCGAACGCTAATACTGGAAGATAACACCTTTTGAATACACGTATGGCGGGGTGTTCGGACATCTTCCTGTTTTTAAAATATGAGTGAGTGTGCAGAAGATGTGCATTCCAAATCATCTTCTCCCAATTTCGTTACCTGGTTTCAGATAAAAATCCTTTAAAGATAATATGTCTCAATTCATCCCTTAATTCCTGACTGGATGTGGCCCTGTTGCTCCACGCTCGGCGTTGACGGATGAGGGCCAGATCTATCGGTCTCCCGCTTTTATTATTTTAATATTAAGTGTCGACACATCCTTAAAGTCCCCGCTAACAGGGGACTAAGATCGATGGGGCGCTTAGCTTTTTCTGAAGTAATCGCACCCCTAAGCTGTTGCCATAAGCTGGTGTCAAAGTGATTTTCTAGATGGAAACATTTTTAACAACTTTACTATCAGTCTGTTGTTTCATTCATTTTGTTATTTTATTTCATTGCAAAGTGGACGACACTATCAATATTGCCTATTTGAAAAACTAGAGAGTCAGAATCAAAACGATGCTTGAAATGGCCTTCGTTTGTTGACCAGATATGAATAGCCAGGTACTTTCCAACCCTCCCATTCCCCATCTCTTTCCCTTCCCCATTATTTTCAGCCTCACAACATACCCCAATTGGAGATGCCATAGTGCCACTAGCTCCGCACATTTGAGAGCAATTCGGACTTTTGTGCGGAATTCTGGTAACATTAAAAATAAAAATAAAATTATTATATCTTAATATTCTAATTTAATCGGAATACTTATTTTTTAAATCATTCGATTTTGATTACCTTTCTCCCACATCTCGCTTTGCAATAGGGTTTACAGTGGCATGAACGTAATTTTGGAGTTCATTTGTTTTGCAATCTCAATCGAATTTGATCGATTTTTTCACATTGTAATGTTATTGATTTTTAATACTTTTCGCACGGTAAGGTAAATATTTGCTTGGACTCCATAAGATTACCCAATTTACTTTAGTTTGAGCTTCCATCTTAAAAATATTGCTCAAACATTGTAAATCAATACTTTTATTATAATTCTGCATTATTATTTACGTGAGTTTTCACTTAAAGATGAGAAACATCGCACCTGAATAAAATTCACTGACTACTTTATATTTTGTGTTTTCCATTTTTTTCTCCCACCTGGAAAAATTATGTTTTGATTTGCGAACTATATACAGAATAACTGAAAAAAGCTTTTGTCAGCATTAATCTATTGTAGTTAAATTTTTAATAAATTGAACATTGAATCCACTTCAACTTGTGTTATATCCTATATTATAGACCGGCAACGGAAGCTTGTAAACGGTAGTTTCTATAGTCGTTGACATAAAAAAAGAAGAATAAGTTTTTAAAATTTGTTATGTTATATTGAAATGTATTGCTATAAATTTTACATGAAATCAATAAATAAATAATTAAGATTAAGAATATGCGTACGATATTTTTCTGATGGATTTACTGTGTCTTTTAGAGCTCCGCGAATATAAATTAATTGAAATAGAGTAAGTCTCATATAAAAAAAAAGATTTGATCTGATTCGATGAAATACACCATAGAGAAGGGAAGGTGGAAACCACGCATTACTTTTAGCCCATTTAAAAAATAGAATTATATCATGCTTTTCAATTGTGATTATGTAGGTATGTACCTACTTGAACTTTTCATATTTGGACTTGGGGTAGGTACCTATGTGTTAAGAAAAATATGAAAAAATTCCACAAACACGCCTCTGGAGAGTAAATTTCTCACCCCAATCCTGGCACCCTCTGTACACTGGGGTACATTATTTGGGCATTGTTATGGCAACCGGATATGTCTGTTCACATTTAGCAAGAAAATAAACTGTAAAATGGCACATAGCAAAGAGGTATGATTATTATAGGCGTTGAACAATTTAAGGCACTAAATATTATGCCACCCTTTTGATTTGATCCGGCGTTCTTCAAATACGACTTGTAATAAAAAAGTGTACGTTTCGAGAATATTCTTGAAAAGTCATAAGGTTGAATATTAATAAAAATACTACATGCTAACTTTAATACAGCTATGTGTTTGTATTATATACGAGTATACTTGCTTATCATCCCAATGCAGTGATTTTTTCGAAAAAAAATCTTTGTTTCTTCGTAGTTTCAATCAAAGGTCACGTCAAATAATCGAAAAGTTTTTATGTGACTATGATTAAATAACTGAAAAAATCAGGCGCATACCCGTTTTAAGGTGATCGAATATAAAGGTGATAATAAAAATAAAAATGAAAATAAAATTGGTACCACTAATAATATTAATAGGTATAGTAATAGAATACAGAATACATAATAGAAGTCCCTTCCACGTAGATTTAAATGGAAGTTCGTGTATCTTTGCCTTAATGCCTTTTCGTTCTAGCCTCGAGAGAGCCAATGAAAATACAGAAAATATAGTGCTTTCTCTCTTACACATCATGCATTGTATATTGCCATTCCACTTGGTCGAAATGGTGAAATAATTTTTGGTATTAGAAATATTAGGCCCGAATGGACAGACTTTTGAACCATGAAACACGCCCACATTGCGTGTCTTGCATTCTTCGTTATTACATGGGCATTGCATTATTTATCTATTTAGGCGGCCGTTTGGCTTTTACATGCAATAAAAATAATAAAGAATAAAAGTATATGGAACATAGTTAGTTATCGTGCAACAATCTTTAACGTTGTCGTTTATACATATATATTATCAAATTAAATATATCAGCAAAGCAAGTTTCATTCCCCACACGATGCAATCTCTGTGAACAAGAAATGTACATCCAATTAGTGCTAGAAAATGGATTATGGGTCTGGTCTCGTATTTACTGGGTACGCAATAATTAATCACATTCACCAGGTATAAATTTTAAAATGATTTAATAATACTAATACTAATATTAGTATTAATAATAATAATGTAAATAATAATAATATTAATAATAATAATGTAAATAATAATAATATGAATAATAATAATAAAAAATATAATTACAATGTTTATTTATTTTAACACAAATTATTGAACAAAACGTAAGCTTTGACTGCCCGATTGGAAACAATTCCCATTATTGGACAGTGTCATATAAAATTGAAGGAAAAAAAATAGTATTTACATAGTATGGTAATATAAAATATATAGAAAAAAAAATTATTAGTAAAATTAATTAATAATAATAAAGTATAAAGAGATGTGAAAAATAGTATAGAATAAACATCATGTACGATCGTATACCAGATTACTTAAGTATAGTATAATAATTAAAATAGAATAATAGTTAAGTATAATGCGATAAGAAAAAAAGAAGGTATAGAGTAATCCATTAAATCAGATAATTTGAGTACAGTATTGTAGTTAAGTACTTATAAAGAGATGAGAAAAAACAAATATTATAATGTAATCAAATATGTACATGTGTTTGATAGGTACTGCTTGTTGCTATGAGGAAAAAATAGGTTGAATATTGAGTACTTATTGAGCGCCCTTGAGATGATTTTTCACAAAAATGGCCCTATACAAGTCATCCGATTATTATTATTATTATTACTTATCAAAATGTATATAACCTATTTACGACTAATATGCTATGGAAATGACCCTAGTATGCTGCCGTGGTAAGTAAAAACACCATAACTACCAAAATTAGCAAAAATGTGTTGAATATGGGAAGTTATTAAGTATCGAATTTCGTATATTTTACACGAGACACAATTTAATATTACTCATTTTTTTCTATTAAAATAAGATGATATTGTTTTTGGTGTTATTCCAATTTCATCGGTATTGGTAAGTAAAAATGCAGTATTTCCGTTGAAGTTACTGCGTTTATACTTATATTCGTGAAAATGCTGTATTTTTATCTGGTGGTCGAGAGAACTGAAATACATTATCTATAAGAAGTTAAGTAAAAAAAGTGATTAAAAATACCCAAATAAAAAAATAATTAAATTACTAATGAAGTTAGGAGTGTGTGCCAGGACAGAATTGTATGCAGTTTGAACCTTATTTATGATAGGTTGATTTTATGTATGTTTTGTCAGTTTAAAATTCCAAAGCTAATGGAATTATCATGTGACATTTATAACTATCATCATTTGAGAAGTGTTGTAAGGCTGAGGGGAATGAACTTAGGAAAGGGAAAAACGGAATCACTGAAGTACCTGGCTATTCAGATCTAGCCACTTGTAAACATTTAAGCCATTTTTAGCAACGCTGAATTCTGAGTGGTTAAATAAATTATGCATGTTTCAGACATGCGGAGAATAGTTAAATTATTCACGTAGGTACATAATCAACATTACACAGCGTCGTTTTGTGATAAAATCACGTTGAGAACGCTTCAAATTTTTGCTGAAGAAAATTAATTAAAAAAATACATTTCTGATTAACATTAATGGAATAAAAGCTATGTCCCCAGTTTTCACAACATTCATACGAGATGGTTCAGTTAGCCTATTCGACGCATCGAAATTGGCCGATCTGAGCGTGAGTTGCCTATGAGCAAGATTTGTCCCTCACCAAGAGACATCAGTCAAGTATGATGGTGCCAGCCTATTAAGTATCATATGCACTATAAGAAAACTTTTAAACTGATATACAGGCTAAATGAAAAAGTTAGTACACACTTTTTTTAAATATTTAGGCCTTGGTGAGGGGAACCTTGTTCGTGCCCTTTGAGTCAACTTTTTCTGGCTTGGATGATTTTTCAGGGCAAGTTACAAGTGCCTTGTAAATAGGGGCCTACCGGTAACGTCACCCATGGGACCAGAAAAAATAATAAAAATCGCTTTAGACATAACAGAAGGCAATAAAAAGTTACTCAACATCTGTTCATATTTTTTTTTTAATTATATTTTGTTTGTGTTTGTAATTATGATATACTAACAGGTAGTTGAACGTTGGTTAATAAAAAAGGTGTAGTACAAAGCAAATTACATGTAAGTATCGAGTTACATACTTAAATTTAAGATACGTTCATACGCCTATGTCTTCTCACAACTTTGTTTTAATTATTAGTGCAGGTACCTAGATTTAATTGTAAAATAATTTTAATCCTTTTGGATCGACATACGAATAAATTACTAATAATTTAATGCAAATCAAAATTACTTATGTTATTATTGAGTTTTGCTAGTATTTATTTTTTGTTATTGTCACAGCTGCTTCGGCGTTCAAAGCCATTTTCAAACTGTGGTTAGGCCACGTTTCTATTTACCCCATCCAATTTCAATTTTTATGGCGTCTAAAAAGATTTGTTACCGGTGAAACCGATTTGCTGAGAAAATAATTGTGATAATAGATTCTCTAATCTGTGAGGTACTTATAGATGAAATTTGTTTTCCCCGAATTTAATAGCAACGTTTTCTTAAATATTTTAAAATTATGGGAATTCTATTCTGCCGTCGTAAGTAAAAAAAGGTATTTTCCTTGAGACTAATAAGGAAGATACTGTGTTTTTACTTACCACGGTAGGATTGACTTACTTAAATGTGTTATATTGTTTGTGAACACACTATTATTATTTCCAAATTCTCAGTACTTCACTTGCCAATATTTTAAAAACTCCTACTACCGCCATTATACACGGAACATGTTGCTTGTGCAATGATGAAGCACTTAGCTGGCAGAGGAATTTAATCCTAGGTGCCTGGGTGGAAACCCAACGTATAAATACGTTGGGTTTTGGGTCAGCTACTAACTGGTATTTAGTATGTATGGTGGTGAATGATCTAATGGCAGTCAACTTCCAATAGAAGATGGCAATAGAAAAATATAAATTATGAAAAAAGTTAGTAATTCTGATAAAATATTTGGATTAAGAGGGAGAGATTTATAAATTCTAAATAATTTAGATGGGGACTCTTTGAGCTATCCAGTCGGACACTCTTGACCAATCATCGCTTTGCAACGCAGTGGGAGGGATGGATTCAGACGTCCGTCACTCCAGAACGCATTCAACCCCAGATTCCTACCCACCTCTAATACCTTTTTCCTTCCAGAACTTCCTCTCCTTCTTTTTATTGAAAATACTTTTCACACAGCATACCCAAAGATGACATAGGACCAGAAAAAAATCCAGGGCATCCTGGGCACGTAATAAAGGTTTGCTGTATTGTAAACACGCTTTACAATACAGCAAATCTTTCATGTTTTACAACGTCATAATAATTACAAACCTTTTACCCACCCATTGCGCTGTAACTGGCTTCTCACATCAGCCTCTACCTTCTTAATTCTTTTATAATATTATGTAAAAGCCGTTTATTATACTCTTTTGTACAACCTGCAGTTATAATGTAACGACAGATGAAGCTGTTATTAATAAATTAATTAAAAATTACTTTGTAATAACCACTTTATTAATATAAACATATCAACATGTTTCGAAAGTGATGCTTTTCTCATTAGGAATATACAGAATACTAAAATAATAATAGCATCCATTATAGACAATTTATAAACATAAACAAAAAATGATGAAAGTAGGTAGTAATTAATCAAAAAGTTATCATGAAAAAATATCATAAAACATTGAATAACAATTTTTTATTAGAAATTAAAAAAGAAATTATCTAGATTATTAATATTAATATGAAAATAAATTCAAGATATACGAGTATCTATTTAATTATTTTTAATTGACTATTAACACGTTTTCTCATATCTAAAATTTCAAATTTTTCTAATTGTAAACCGGTTGTATTTGTATGTAAAGTTTTAAAACCTTTATTTATATAAAAAAATAATGATTGGTTTAAAAAAAACTGTTATTCAACACGCTGTAACTACTTACTTGTATTGTACCTATTTACATCCATTACACTCTAATTATTATTATATGTACTAAATTATTATATTCCTTTGTATAAATATGTGATAAATGTATCAACATGTAAAAGCCTTCCATGCGTGAATAAATGAATAAATAAATAAATCATTTTTGCACGGTTTGACATTTGGCATTATGAATATAAAAGAGCGCTTAGCAGAAAGTATGTGATCATTGAAAGCAGAATAAAGTACTTTTCATGAAGTAATCGAAGTAACGATTAACCTTTCCACCGATATTATCGACGATAGTTTGCTGGCGTGACGAATATAACCTTTCAACTTCTTATTATTCGGGGGTTAGCTTTTATAGCTTCATTATTTTCTATGAAGACTTTCTGCGAAAACCGATGTGACGCTGAATTTGAAAAAAACCTATGTTTTTAGACATCCGAATAAATTAAGAGAATGTATACTACGTTTTTGTATTTCTTGGGTATTCACTACACGTAACGATTTCTAGACATTTTGCTTTAGGTGTTTTATCAACAATGTACTTTTGTATGTGATTCATTAGAGATAATAAAGAAAAAACTAACTTTAAACATATTTTAAATATTAATATTAATGCATAATTTAATTCGTGTTTCTTAGAAAACAAAAAAAAATTCCTCGAACGATTGGTAACTTTGTGGCGTCATTATTAATTAAATAATTAAAAATGTACTTTGTTTACACCACTTTTATAAAAATAAAGATATATCTCTACATGTTTCGATAGCAATGAGAATTCCTCGGGAATATATGAATACTTATGAATGTGTGCATATATGTATTCATATATTCCTGAGGATGATAGCATTGCTATCGAAACATGTAGAGATATTTATTTATTTTATTAAAGTTGTGTAAACAAAGCACATTTTTTAATTATTTAAAAAATAAATCTAAAATTAATTTACTAAACAAAATAATAGGACCCTGTAAATCATCTTTGTTAATCATGTTCGCTTGTTATTTTGACTCCCCCCCCCCGCCCCCTCTAAATCACCACTCCCGCTACCCTCACCCAATAATGTGTAAATATTTATGCACTTCTATAATTTAAGTTTGTTTTAAGAACGCTAGTGAATAACACGAATGTGTTGAAACCGATAGCACAGTAATAAAATTAAGTAACAAAAGTAAATAGTGGATAAAATTTCTCAAGCAAAATGGAAACAACGTTCACGTGCTAAAACTAACCACTTATTTTAGCATGTGAATAATGGATATTTAAATTATTATTTCTTCAAATGCTTGGTAACTTTGTGGCATCATTATTAATTATATAAATTGAAAATACACTTTGTATATACCACTTTACTTAAAATATATAAATATTTCTACATGTTTCGATAGCAATGCTATCATCTTCAGTAATAAAAAAATAAAAAAACCGTTTTTTTATTTTTATTTATTTATTTTTTATTCCTGAAGATGATAGCATTGCTATCGAAACATGTAGAAATATTTATATATTTTAAGTAAAGTGGTATATACAAAGTGTATTTTCAATTTATATAATTGGATATTTAAATTATTTGTTAGCTCTAGTACGTTTTAAAAACAGGTTTTAACGGCCGGCACCCAAAAATACACACTACGCAGCAGTGGAGTGCAGTTCATAAAGGCAGAAAAGTTATGCCTACCCCTGGAAAAACAAACGAATCTCAAATAGAAATTAAAAAAAAAATAGAAAAAAAACCTTTTTTTTAAGAAATACGTAAGAACTCCATGCTCATTTATTCAGTAGGCCATAACAATCAGCAGAAGGTGATAATAAAATGGCCATTTTCAATGCACAATACTTCATACCCGAACTTGAAAATCTGCACACAGTCTGCATTTGGTCATTGAGCAACGCACGCCACTGCTATGCAGGTTGCTAACCCAAGAAATATTGCTGTTTATTTATGTGCTGGAATTTTAGGCAAAACGTGCTTTGATTGGTTTTCAAACTGCAACTATTTTCAGACATTTTGGGATGTATTTCATAGAATTTAAAGATTTCTGTTTCATGATTTTTGTCCATTGAAACCTTATATGTTTTTCTAAATACCCGCACTAATTATAGATAAATTATTTGTAGTATTGCTTGAGTTGACAGCTTGCAAAGGATGTTTAGGGCCATTTTTGGGTCTTGACTAGTTTGTACAATGAAAATGAAAAATAAACTTTCAACCGAAAATCATTTTTTAAAAAAAATGCAAATGATTAGAGATTCTTGCTTCTGTAGTGGTGTACTGTAGGACTTCTTCTGAGTATGAGGTAACTGCGGGCCGGTGTTCCGAACAGTGTTTCAAACTAGTTCGAACTACATATTCGTAAAATGTATCTTTGTGGCTTGTCATAATTATAATATAAACGTATAAATTTGTTTTGAATCACTTTATTTCAATATAATAATTTCAGTTGTTTTCGAAAGTGCCCTTCCCTCATCAAGAATATATTAAAACTGAATTACGATATTGATACATGATACACGATACATGAATATTTAGGGGTTGGAGTGGGAGCCGACCAAAGGGGAAAGAGTAAGAAGAACAAAGCAATTCACTGGAAACATATCCAAAAGAGGACTATGCCATAAATTTACTTGGTTATTTAATATAATAGAATTATTATTTACGGATTTTAGAATTTCCAGCCTTTGCACATATATACATTTAATTATTAATGTATCAAGTTTTTACCGCCACAATATCTGAGCTAGTATGAGATGGACATTTTATTACCATTCGGATATGTTATATTTAAAAAAAATAACTCCGTCATTTTAAAAATTAGGAAAAGTCGTAAAGGTTTTTAAATCTAAAATGCATCACAATATGGAATTCCACCATGAATAATTAAGTGTTTAAAAATTATAAATTCTTTTAATTGATTTACAAAACTAATAAACGTTTATCCTATTTCATGTTATTTTTTATAATAGTGTTAGTGAAGATAATTTAGCTGTCAACCATCGATAAATTATAGTACCTACTATTTTTTCTTCTTCCGGTACCCCCTCCATTCGAAGGTTGGGTTTGCTATAATTGGGGCTGTCTTCATCCTGCAGATTACAGCCAAGACATACTCTGCGGAACTGCTCTCATACCTACCCTGTCTAGCAAATAAATATAATTTTTTTTTTAATTTTTAATTATTTTATTGAAGTTTAAAAACCTCATTGTAATATTTAATAATTGAAGAAGATAATATTAACATGAAACATGAAACCGAAAAAAACAACAGAAAATAAAAAGATGTCAGTCGCATCTGGGAATATGCATCATAAAGATAGCTGCCAATAATATGGGATTAAAAAATAGAGGATAATATTGACAAAGTCTTGAATTTAAAATATGATATCGATAAAGATGACATAAATTGAAGTGGTCTCATTAGCTAAGTTGGTAAATCGGTTGTCCCGGAACGACAGAGGTCCTATGTTCGAGTCCCAGATGCGACTGATATTTTTTTTTTTCGTTTTCATGTTTCATTTTTAATTTTATCTTCTTCAATGATTAAGTAAATATAACATTTACAATTTTTTCATTCCTGTTAATAACCCAACCCAACCTAAAAGTATTTTTTTTAACAAATAAGTTTTATTATCATATCGGTTAGTACTTTAAAAAGATAGGTGAAATTTCCAGGAACTTGCTAATCACCGTGTTATTCCCATTCAATGCGCATTTCGTTGTATTTGAAAGCTGAAATTGTGTTTAAAAATAAACCCTAAACTCTATTATCCGATTTATTACTAAATAAATAACCACAAAATTCTTGGTTTGTGGTGTCAGTCACCATTCAGTTTTTCGGTATTTTAGGTGGGTTATTTTATAACGAACTTTCAAAGTTGAAAGTAAATTAAGACCCTTATTATTAGGTTTAGTTATTATTTGATATAAGAATTTTTGAGCTATTTATTCCCAAGGGATCTGTGTAAAGCACACGCAAAATCATAGAAGCATTATGTTTAAGCACCGTATAATTTTGATGGCATATCAAATTATTATTACCGTAAATGGCCATGGCTGATATGACATCATCCTTTTCTCATGTCTTCCATCATACTTTCCTGAATTTCCAGTTCGGTATTCTTGCAACCCCTCATGCTGTAACCAAGACATTTTAGTTTAAAATGTTTAATATTTCCCTTACCACTTGACGGATTATATTTTTTTCATTATATTTTGCAAATTATCCATAAAAAATATCTGCTAATAGCGGGCTAGTTGGAACCTCCATGGGTAAACCCTCATTTTGTTAGTAATCATTATATTGGAAAAAAAACTATTAATGCTCATAAGCGATTTATTTAGAAAAGGTATGTAGATGATGTTTTCTGTATTTAGATAGGAACAGAATGGCATCTTACCAAATCCCTTCAAATTATAAATTCATTCATCGTAATGCATCGATTATTTTTTTTTAGATGCAATACTAACTTCATTAAATAATTGAATCGGATGTAATATTTACCATAAAGCAACATTAACAGATATTACTATTCACAAATCATCCGGCATCACATAAACATTCAGACTATCATTCAATGGTTCACCGGTTAGTTAAAATCCCGCCATCAAAGGATAATTTTGAAATTGAATTAACAAATAGCTCTAAATAATGGTTACACCACATCAAAGGATAATTTTGAAATTGAATTAACAAATAGCTCTAAATAATGGTTACACCACACGATTAATTGACAAAATTTTAATAAAAACTTAAACCCATTTCCAGTAATAATATTTTATTCGGTACGTCTACAAATAAAAACAGAATATCACGCTTTTTTGCGGTTTGCACAATAAACTTGCCTGCCCACATTAAGCTCGCGTTCTCCACAGAAAATAACATAGGTAAATTCCTAAAAAAAATACACCAAAGATAGGAATTTTTATTTTATTTTATTTTAGCACATAAAACAGGCAATATGCCTAAAATTTATACATATGAGTGTTTAAAAAGCAATGATAATTAAGAAGTATAATAAACGACAATTGTTATTTGGCAAAAATGATACTAAAACAAATGACAAACAAGTGAAAGATCGAAAACACATTAAGAGCAGGTGTATAAACTAACTCCTTATTGTCACCTGTGCTGATGGTACACTGTTTTGGTACTTAAATTTTGGGATCATAAATTTAGCCGCTCAGGCATTTATAAACTATGTTGCAATGACTGTACTTTGTTCTACATAGGAAAGACATGATGTAATGCAAATATCAGAATCACGGAACACTTAAGATATTTAAAAACAGTAATTTCTCAAAGTTTGCCAATCATCTCATTTCAACCGATCGTATTTTAAATAGAGATACAGGAGTTTAAATTCTTCACGGCAACAAATTATATAATTTGGAAGCACTGGAGATTCGAAAATCCCTAAATAATAATTCTAACCAACTAAATTTATCGTATAGTCCCCTTTTAGATATTTTTCCAGTAAATGGCTTTGTTCTTCTAAAAAAAACCTACATTCCCCTTCCCCTTTGGTCGGCTCCCACTCCAACACCTAAATATTCATGTACATCTATCATTATTTTATATCGTAGTTTAGTTTTAATATATTCCTGATAAGGGAAGGCTACTTCCGAAACCGGTCGAGATTATTATATTGCATTATAGTGGTTCAAAACAAATTTATACGTTTATATTATAGTTCGAACTAGTATGAACCACTAACGGTGTGCACAAATTCATTCAAACGTGCGTTTTTAAAAATGATTTGCCCGTACGTATCCATTAAGGTTTGTTTTCAGATTCCTTAGATAATTTATTCTAGTTTAAAGGGTAATTTTTAATAGATATTATAATACATCTTGAGTTTTCTCAACAACTGGTTCTTTAAAAAAATCATGTCATGGCTATTATAAAAGCTTTAGAGAGGACATAACTTTTTGGCATAAAATTTATCTAAACGGACAATCAAAAATGTTTTTTTTTGTTTTGCATGGCACCTTAACACGATTTTTAAATAAAAAAATACGTATTCTACTCCCGCTATTTTCGAAAGATTTAATTAGGTTATGATCCGTTTTTAATGAATCCTGGCTGCGCTGCCTGTTTCACACATACCTTAATTTTGGATTTGAGGCCAAAAGACCCATCCAAACTGAATGATATATTTTTTCATCAAGGAGGAGAGGGACGTCGGAGAGTTATTATTTATTAATTCAAAATAATGATAGTATTATTACGCAATACGATAAACATAATGTTTTTAAATAGAAAAATATTTCACTAGTATATATTGATAAACTTGGCGGGTTTGCGATAAGCCGACGTAGCTCAACGGTAGAGCATCTGACCGGACATTAGAAGGGTGCGGGTTCGAGTCCTGCCGGCGACATTTATCTTTGCTCGGAAGGTTTTTTCAATTTGGATGAGTGTTTTAGATTAATAATTATTGTTTATAAAAATAATAATTGTTACCCTTTGCGCTATGCCCAAAAATCTTGTCTTAAGTTTTTAAGAACTTTAGTTTATCAATTAAGAAAAATATTTATTATATATTTTATAAATTTACAAAGGCTTATCATTTATAAAAAAAACTATTCAGAAATATAACTTTTTCTCACCGTCCCATTGTATGTTTTACAAAATATTTAAAATACGAAAATGATTTTTAAAGTGGAGAAAAGTATGTTGTTAATCACAAGAATAATATATATATATTTTTTTTTAAATTGCGGATTACAAATCTTTGATTGCGTTTATTTACAAAAACGCAACAATAAATGATTAAACATACTTTTCTCCACTTTAAAAATCATATTCGTATTGTAAATATTTTGTAAAACATACAATGGGACGGTCAGAAAAAAGTAACATTTCTGATTAGATTTTGATAAATGCTAAGCTTATGTAAATTTATAAAATATTTGACATATATTTTTCTATTTAAAAACATTACGTTTATCGTATTGCGTAATAATACTATCATTATTTTGAATTAATAAATAATAACTCTCCGACGCACCTCTCCCCGTTAAATGTTTAGTATATATGTAGTAAGGATGAGAAGTATTTTATTTGTTTTTGTTTTAAATTATGTAGTATATGCCATGAAAAAAAAAACAATTTTCATAATTTTAGAGACAACTTAGAAAATTATTTGGGGTTTATTGTAATTTTTTTAAATTATCACATTTTTACTATGTACGGCAAATTAGTGTTGCAACGCAAATTGGTAGTTTTTAATTTAATTGAAAGTACACCATAATGATTATTTTAATGTATTTTTATAATTTTTTTATTTCATATTATATTATTCAAAGCAGAAGGGGTAAATTATTTTTTTTAATAGTTTTTATAGTTTTTATAGTTGCCTCTAAAATCGTGAAAAATCAATTCTTTCAATGGCCTATATTTCATAATGTAAAACAAAAATAAATACATTACTTCTAATCCGTACTAGATATTTACTATACTTTTTGATGAAAAAACTTATAATTAGGTTCAGGTGAGTATTTTGGCCTCAAATCCAAAATAAGTTTTGTATGAAACAGACCGTGTAGTCGTTCCTCTTAGTACCTTAGTAAACTAGTACCAAAAACGTCATATGTTATTACAAATATCGTATTATTATATCAACTGATTTTGAGAGAAAACTATTAAAATCGACATATCTAAAAATAAGTTTGCCTTTCATCCATCATTCACGCACCATCGAGATAGCTGCGTGCTAGTCGCGGCGTGCTAATCGTGGCGTGCTACCCGCCGCGAGTCCACGTGTAGATAATAGTAGACTAAATAACTACTAAACTTAGGACTCCGTGATTAATCGCTATCCATTCCATTACTTAGTTCTCGGGAACACTTACGGCTTCCCGAAGATGTGGAGACAAAAACGCAAAACATATTTATCATCATTATATCCGTGACCCTTCCCCGGCATTCCCAGGCCGTGTTATTTCACCAAACTAAGAAGTTCTCACCGACATAACCACACTACTACCATGAATATAATATTGCTCATATTTTCCTTGACTTAGTTCGAAATTGTGGCAGCTCATACTCGTATATTCAATTTCTTAATAAATACGGTGAATGGTACGAATTTTTTTGATTTAATAATACCGCTACGATTATAATTTATGAATGGGTATCTAGATTTACTTATTAGTTTTTGTCCAAGTTGTACTATTTGTCAATTTTTTTTCTTGTCTAGCTATAATTACTGAAATATATAGAACAAACAAAAAGGGGTCTTGCATTATTACGTTATTGGGCGGTAATAATTGCGTTAAAAAATTTCATATAGAAAAGTCCTTCAAATTTTTTGATGTCGTGCCTTATCGTTTAAGAGCTTTTGCTGCTTCAGACAATTTTTTCAGCTCTGTTTAGATTTTTAAAATTTATTATGAATCATGGAAAATTTATTTCATATCAATGTATTTTAAATGACTCCCGAATTTTCCAATGCTCAATTTTTCAACTTTACCAAGATGGCAGTTTTAGAGGTTTTGATAAAGCTTTTATTGCGTCTTTCTGCATTTTGCAGTTCAATGACAACAATAAAATATTTCAACACTTTTTAAAGCGACTTTATTACGATTATAGTTTAGGAAAATAGCACTGTTGTTTATTGTTTTTACATGCTTACTTGGGTTTAAAAATACAAAACCGACGTATCTGTCTCTATCGTTCGACTTGAATTATAAGACAATTAACCATATATTTTGACAGTTCTTACTGACAACATATTGGTAGGAACTTTTGATTAATTATCTTGAAAGCGCGCGTTAAAAACAGAATATAGTCTCTATTCACGTAAAGCAGATAATATAAACCCTTTGAAATACAACTAATAAGACAGGTAATGTAAATGAAATTTAGTCAGAAACTCACCGAAATGTTTGTTTAATTTTATATAATGTACAAGAGTTGCTTTTGAAATACCTACCCAATATTATTTAGTCGACAAATGCAAGTGTCTTCCTTATCCCAATTATTCATGCTGTCTGCTGTGGTATCATGGTAGGTTGTATGAAAAATTAGGAGTTATGCGACTCAATATGTTTACGTAACACATGGTGAATACACCCAAACACTTGCCATGAGAGCAAAAAGTGTTTGCTTCACAACGCCATGAATTGAATTAGGAGTAGACACAATCGAAATAAATTATAATGGTTGGAAAACAACGCGAAATTGCCGCTCTGATATGGACGTTACCCATTCGGATCGGATGTCGTAATATTACCATCGATATATTTTATACTCGATTCAGCCTAAAAACAACTCGCTGTGGTTCGAAATTAGATTCGTACTACGCATACTCCACCCTCCCACCTTCGTCGCATCATCCCGCGCACGGCTCGCGGCTATGCTCCGCCAATTCAGTAAGTTGTAGACTTTCTAGACGGAGAAAGTGGTGGGATAAGGGGGCAGAGACATGCGCGCCCACAGGTCGTTCTAACGTTGGATCTAGAATAGACACATCGCACAAGCTTACAAATGGCCTGGAGTCTGGGAAAATTATAGGACCCCCTATTTTGGCAATGTTGAAAGGCTAAATAAACTGAAAAGGAACAGGATATAAGCATGGTGAAGTTTGGAAAGTAGTAAAATATTTGAATTTGGTCATTAAATGCAACTATTGCTGTTTCTAAAAAAGTTTGATTCTAAATGGTGGAATCTCATCTGAAGCGAGAACGAATATGCAATAATATTGTTTATTTATTCAAACATTTAAACGCCAGATGAAAATGTAAAGTGGTTGGTATTTTAGCGTAACACTTTCATTTAAATTTGAAAGTATTCTCTTTTATAAGTGCAATAATATACTCAATAATCCGCTTTTATTATTATCGCAGGGAGCAAGGATGTTTCGGAGGGAAAACCAGAAGGAAAACAGAGGAGATGGGGAATGGTTGGAGTAATGTGTTGTGGAAATGATGTAATAAGTGTAATTTGAGTATAATAAACAGACGAGGAAGGGGAGAGCGTGGCACACCTTATTATTTATTTGTGACGTTACAAAAAGTTACACCAGTTTCATAGTCACCATTTAATCGAGGATAAAGTGTTTTGAGCATCAACATGCTAGTACTTATATTATGTGGGTGGTTTTGAGATGATTTTTTTGAAGTTACTTACTAATTTTAATAAATGGAATATCTTCGTTACCTTCCTCGATCTTCCTCTTCTGTATTGCTCTGCAAATCCTTGGGCGAAGTACAAGTGGCTTCCATGGTCGAGGGGTATAGTCTTCGACTACTAATCCTGAGATCGCGGGTTCAAACTACCGAGGTGCGCAATTAAATTATATCGTATTGAATTGTGTTATTTCACATTTAATTTATTAAAAAAATACACTTTTGGCACATTTCAGAGTGGTAGATACTTTCAGTATCGCCCCGGTGAAAGATCACCATTCAGAATCGAAAATTTGCTTGAAATCTCTTTAGCTGTGTTTGGTTTTCCAGATCTGAATAGTTAGGGACTTCCCCATCTTCCTTTTCCGATCTCCTTCCCCTTCCCATACTTATCAGCATTCAATATACCTCTAATAGGGATGCCATTGTCTCACTGGGTCCGGTTAGCAGGAAGCAGTTGAGATTCTTGTGCGGTAATCACATAAAGAAACTCTTTCATAAAATATGTAATGTTTCTTTAACAATAAAGTTTTTTTCCGTGGTAATGAAGATATTTAATATTGAAATAATCTTACTGCATGAGAGTACTTCTGCCAGATGAAAATCGAAGACATTATGAGTCGGAATCAAACAAGAAGGGCTCTTTCAAAAAAGTCGCTTCAAGTAAAATCTTTCACCAGAATGATTGAAAAAATCACCCTTCAGAAACAAATCTCAATTCTGGTAAAATAAATCTATAACATAACAAAAAAAATATACCCGATCTTACATTTGTGTTATACTTAACTATTATTAGAGTATAAATTAACATCACCAGAAATACACCTGAAAAAAAATCAATGGGTATCGGCGTTTTTGGTATTTGAATACCATCTGATTTCAATACCAATAAAAAAAACGCAAACCGGAACCAAAACCTTCACTAGCATAAAATAATTTACAATTCATTGAACAAAATAAAACCCTAACCTCGCCATTCACAGCAGCAACCCACATTTTTATCATTGAATTCCACAATCCGCATTCGCACGGCTGTGTGCTCTTCTACAAATAAAGATAAATACACCGCAAATAATGCACAATACAAAACTCACCCCACGAGGAATTTACAAAAACTCTCCCGGTACTTTATAAGGGAAGTGTTTGAAAAGCTTTATCAACACATTTCAATAAGCGTAATCGAAATCCATAGATGTCGACAATAGCCCGTGGCATGGGGAGGGGGTTGAAATAGGGGAAGAGTAGAGGGGTGGTCTGTAGGAGGACCAGTCATATGATGTTTTTCATTTATACATTTTTTTATCAATAACGTATTGATAATAGCTCAAGAACTCAAAGATCACCATAATCTAAATCGGATGAGTTTTCTTCTCTCAATTTTGTTCGATTATTTAAAAAAAATATATAAATGAAACATACAAAACCAATATTGATTAATAAGAAAATTAACGATGACACGGTGAAGTCAAGACTTAATCATGTTGACAAATAATATTATGTTCATACTTTGTTCGCTGACTATGATTGTATGGACTAGATCTATGGTATGTCTTTTTACTATTGGTGTTTGATAATTTTTCACATAAAAGTACAGTACTTTGAAGAAAAATAAAGAATAAGGAATTCATGATTACCTCAAGAACATATGCATTGAAACTTATTTATCCGATACTATAATATGTGTTGATGATAGGTAGGTACATGCCACATTTTCTTTAAATTGTAGTAAAGAGTAACATCGTCAATACGAACAGTTTGCTTTTCTCTGACGGTCTCAAAACCTTTAGGAATATTAAAGGTAACTTTAAAATTTAAGCTACCTAATATGTGCAAGTATGCACTCTATTTTACACAATATTGGTAGTTTTATTATTTTCAGTATTTCACACAAAATTAGTACACCCTAAAAAAAAACTTTTCATTAACGGATTACTTAAAAAAAAACTCCAAGCTTAAATCAATGCTTTTGTGGAAGGATTTATTTACAGTTTAGTACAATAACGAAATTTGTCGCTTCTCGTCGTATTAGAATAAATAAGTAAACCACTATTTAATATACAAATATCAACATGTTTTGGAAGCGAAAATTCCCTCATACGAACATTTCTCATTAATTTTATTAAAAAAAACACCACAGAATAAATAAGTGGTAATAAACAAGCGAGTAAAAAGTTCAATTTCTGAACACAAAACAGTTACAAAAACGGTGGAAAAAAACAAATACCCAGAAAGAGCCATATACTACTAAACAGATGCTGTTTGAAATCAATCAACGTAGGATTCCCTCCATTCCATTAAAACTACCCCGACAAAGTTCACAGCTAGAGGGTAGAGGGATGCATTCGTATAAAAAATCCAAAACACTTTGCCGTGAGCGGAGCACACCGCTCGGAATAAACGATTCTGTCCGTACCATATTTTTTTCATACAAATAATTTCAATTAGGTACTCCCTTTTTTCTGCAGTTAATTCGAGTTAAACGTACTAACCGAACATTCACACAAATAATCAACACACACTTAGTACATTTTGTCAGTGAGCGATTTTGATTTTCTAAGTACATAGTTATTTTTATTAGTTGGTTTACGTCAAATGCGTTACTTAAAAAAAAAAATCGGTTGATTTTGGTTCGCTTTTCCTGAGTAGCATTTTAACATTTTATAAGTTGGTAAAGAAAAAACATTAGATGAAAACCTTTTTTTTCTTGAATGTTTCTTGGAAGCTACTGGAAGAACAGAGATTTTTTTAAATTTTTGTTTTTCATATTTCTTTTTAAAAAAATTTTTTTTCGTTTTTTATTTTTTTTTGTTTTCAACTTTTAGTTTTTAGTTTCTTCTTTTTTAAATTTAATTTGTTCGTTTTTCAGTGTTTTTTTTTTAAATTTAAATTACAATTTATTTTTATTTAAGTTTATTTTAATTATTTTCTCGAATTTTTTAATGTATTATTATTATTTTTTGACAACTTTTTTTTCCTTTTGTGGTAGTTGCAGGGTTGTAGGGTCATATCCTCTCTACTCACTTCGCATTTTTCTAATTTAAAAAAAAAATAATAATTTCCCTACCTCACGATAACTTAAGATCCACCTAAAATAGGTGCATTTAGGTATCTAGGTACTCAGTTCCTAGACGTATAATATTTTTTTTAGCTGGGTGGTAGTACTGGCAGTATCTACCTTCTGGTAGCTAGGGTGACAGCCGGTTCTCTTCTCAATAGACCGATTTAATACCTTCAGATCCTGAGGGGTCGTTGGTTGGTGCCGAGGGGGCTGCGCCACATTAGGGATGCAAAAATCAACCAACAAGGTGGTAAATTGGTTTTAGAGATCCAGGATTATCTAACTCCTTGATTTCTCCAAGAAGGCAGGGGTGGAATTCGCTTTGAACTTGAATACGTAAAAAATGAGTTTATAAGTAGGGCCCAGGTTTAATGATTGAACAGGGAGAGTATTGGGAAGTTTCTTTTATTCAAATAATCTCTTTAAGATTGATGCCAGGGTGGTTTTACGTATTGAACTTTACTCATCACTGAGAAAATTCAAAGGAGAGGGAAAAATGCAAATGGTATTTACCTACATGGTTAGTTAGTTTTGACGACCTCCATGATCGAGGGGTCTCTTGACTATGAATCCGAAGGTTGCGGGTTCAAATCCCGGCGTGCGCAAGTAAATTTCATGTAATTAATTTGTGCTGTTTCACAATTAATTAATTTAAAAATAATATATGGTATATTTGCGCACATTCCAGAGTGGAAGATACTCTCAGTATCACCCTGGTGAAAGACCACGATTCAGAATTGAAACGTTGGTTGAAATGGCTTTTAGCCATGTTTGGTGACTAGATCTGAATATCCAGGTATTTCCCCACCTTCCTCTTCCCCTTTTCCTTCCCCTCCCCAATATTTTCAGCCTCACAACATTCCCCAATTGGGGATGCCATAGTCTCACTGGCTCCAGACGGTTGGGAGCAGTTGGGACTCTTGTGCGGTATTCATGTAAAAAAAAAGTTAAATCTATTCTCTCAAGCATGGAGGAGTTTGCAGTAGTAGGACTAATTTATATTGGGTTTAAGCAATGCATTATAATTAAAACACATAGTCTGTTACATAATGTTAATTCATGTAAGTAATAAAACACGAACTAAGTTTTTTAGTACAAAATAATATTTAATACCATTTAAATTTATGTATGTGTCCACATTATTGAATAACTTTTCATTTGGTTTGAGGTTAGAAACCAACTTTGAAATCTTAGAAAAAAAATCTTATTAGAAGAGGGTACCAAATTTAATAAAATGTATATCGCAATTGGGGTGATGTTATCACTAAAAGGCTCTACGAAAATTTGATCATTAACTATATTAATACTATAGTTATCCGACTCATCGGCATTTAATAATATGAAAGTAGTACATAGTATGTGTTTGATCTTAAGCCAATAGAATTTTAAAAATATGTGTATAATTTTTTTTACTTATTTCCTTTTTTTTATTTATATACTATTGTTATAATTTTTTTATATTTACTAAGTTTTACATACATAGTTATGCAGCTTGCAATATTTAGTAATTGATTTACATTTATATATCAAGTCATCAGAAGTCATTATTCAGTCATATTATTACATTATCTTAGTATTCTGCCGTGGTAAGTAAAAACACAGTATCTTCCTTTGAGAATCCTAAGAAAGATACTGTGTTTTTACTTACGACGGCAGTATTCAATTAATTCAAAATATTATAAAACTGAAATAAACATAACCCCTGACAATTTTTCCGTGCAATATCTCACTTTGCTATTATCAAACTTACTCAAAAGTATTTATAATTAGATGTTTATTTTTTCAATAATTTGCCTAAGTCATTATCCCTTAATATGTTTTTGATTGCTATTTGTATCCAATAAATAAACATGTATTTTTCTTCATATTCTACACCTAATACACATTTATATAGCAAAACTAAAATATTAAAACAAAACTAATCAATAAACATCAATACTTGTACCACGTTTAACATGTCCAGCGATAACTTCAACTCAGATTCTCCTAGTGAGGTATTTACCATGTATATATCTTTCCATTAACAGTATCACCTTCCCAAACCTATCTTACAATTCACATTATAAAACACCATACAAAAAAATTATAATTATTTATAAAAAATATTATGTTAAAGGGTGCTGTATAATGTGTTAAACCGCCCTTGAGGTGAATTTTCCACGAAAACGGAGCAATAGAATTAATCTTATTATCATTCATCATTGTTATTAATCTATGGATATACATAATAAATAAAAACCAATCAACATTAATTTGTAACGTGGTTATGGTTTTTTTTTTAAATATTTATTTTTAATATGCCAGTTCAGTTTTATTAGCTGATTTTTTTAAATCGACATTCGACTGAAGTTTTACCTGAAGTAGGTAACCTAATAGGTTATTTATTGTTACATAAATAGTATTATTACCACAACAAACATTTGGATTGACAACATAAATAAGTAGATTAATAGAATCGTCCATTACTAGATATATGATCTCTGACATAGATGATATGTTACAAATAGGTGTGATTTTCTTTGAAGTCAATTATAAAAGAGTAAAACAACTTCAAAAACTCTTATTGGACAGAAAAGTTAAAGGAATACGATTAAAAAAATATGGCATTTTAATAAAATTCTTCAGTTGTCATTATTTGGCAAGTGGTTAAAACTCCCTGCCATCTGGCGGTGTGACGCCGCTACTCTCCCCCCTGTCCTCCCCACTCCCCACCACCCCCCCAAAACCAAGCTGATAACTGCTAAGGGTGGCAGACGGTTTGACAGTTCAATTTAATTGCACATGTTCCATTTTAGAAAAAAAGGAAAAAGCCGCGATGCGCCCCCCGCAAGGGGCTCTACGATTTCATTGACAGATGAAATTTGAACGATGAAATTAGTGTCAGTCTGACTGTGTCTTTGGTGGGAATTAAAAATAATTGACTGTTAAAATTGCATGTTTTACTCAGACACTTCTAAAACTCCCACAGGGTGTCATTAAACGCAGTACGAACAGGTACCTACAAATATTTTCATAATATATTCTTTATAAGACCCTTTCCCACTAAACTATATAACATTATACGTAAGTAAAACTTTTTTTTAAAAATTTAATGTAAATCTAATTTAATAATGTTATTATTGATTTCTGCAAGTGTTTTTAGTTTTTTTTACTTAAAATTAAATGGAGTTCTACGAATTAAACACAAAAACAATTAATTCAGTAGTCAAACAGTTATTTTCAAAAACGGTTATCATAATTTTGCAGGGGATTTTTTTTGTCATAAAAAGTGTTTTTTAATCATGTAGATTGCACGGAAGGGTTACCTATCAGCATTTTATCAAATGAGGTCATTTATACTATATCCATAAAATTCTACTTTTTTCGGCGGTACAAATACTTTCAAATCATTCAATCTTTTCCCGATTAGCATCAATTTCTACATCATGTTTTGTGTAAATAAATATTGCATTTATTTGTTAAGAAACATACTTTGCAAACTTATCGATTGATTAATGAAAAATAAAATAAAAATACATTTTTCCCTTTCCACATCTCCTTTCGCTCCCCCTTTTCAGCCCTGCAGCGTGCTCCAAATGGAGATGCCATAGTCCCACTGGCTTTGAAAAGTCGTTGCTCTTGTGTAGTGTTACATTAAAAAAAACATTGATCGTGCATTCTATTTGAGTCACGTCATTCGTTATTCATTCAAGACTACTTTTATTTGTTAATTCTGTAACCCAATCCACGTAACAGAACATCGTTACTGTAATAAGACAAATATAATACACGTGGCAAATTCAAAACTCAATCAGACTGCATATTGTCTTTCATCGATGGGGGTGTAGTATAAGGGTGGAAATGGCAGAGTACTAGAGTAGCCGGAGTACCACCAGAAACTATGAGGTACAGGTTCGTAGAATGGGAAGGGGAAGGGCGTAGGCGGACGTGAAATTCAATTATTTTCCCAATACAGAGCCGTCGCCCGCGCCTGTATTTAGTTATTCGTGTTCTGATTTGGATTCGTCCGTCGAAGGATTGCGTCCACTTCATCATTCGGTGCTGTTAGGCTTCGGGGAACAGTGATTTAATTGATTAACTGGCGCTTGTTCCGATGGTTTAAATATTTTAAATGGATGTTCTGTATTGGAATAAACAAGTTTGGTCTTTCCATGAACATACGTAGTTCCACCTGATTCAAAATTATCTTTTACATTTTTCACAAAACTTCTCTTTTTAGAGATCCTTTTTTTCAAACTAATAAAACTATAACGATGATCTAAGTTATTTTGTTTGTTTGTTTTGTAATACTGTACAAGAGTTTCGATTTTAGGAACTAGTAGGATTGTGGCATCCCAAAATTGGGAAATTTCATGAGACTGAAAGAAGTGGGGATAAGAAGGATAGAGAAAAAAAAGGCAATACCCTATTTTAGTTTAAGTGAACCCGCGAAAGAGTCCCGAATGTCCAGAAGTGGGACTCTAGCCACATTATGGGAAATTTGTGAGCCAACAAAAAGTGGTGCTGAAAAGGAGAAGAAACAGATCGGAAATTAAACATGGCTTAAGCCAACAATATTCGTGAATATTCTACTTTAATATAAACGAGATATAGCACTAATGCTCTCCAAAAGTTCACAAGGAATCATACACCAGGATAGAGTATTTCACAAAGAGATAATGTGTAGGTACTGAGAGGCAGCGTCTGAAGCCAAGCTTACAGTAGAATAATTTTAAAAAAATTCTTGCTTGTGTAGTGGTATAATGTGCCGTGGGACGACTGTCGGGTGAGAGTGGACTGTGGGCAGGTGTTCCAAACTACTTCGAACCAATTTGAATCACTATCGGTGTGTGCAAATACATTTAAACGTCCACTCTTTAAAATTTTTTACCTCTACTTGCCTAATGGTCGTACAATTTAAGTATGAAAAATTATAATGAATGTATTGTTATGGTTAGAAAAGATGGGAAGGAAGAAGATCGGGTAGGGGAGAATGCACCCCAATAGGCGTCAGTGTTGTGTTTCTGGAGAGTGAGGAGACAAGGATATCAGCGTGACTTACCCAGGTGATAGTCTCTTGGGAAGGTGCAGCGTCGTCCGGACAATGGATAGCTCAGATTCCGGTATAGCACGAGGTTTCCTCTCTCTCAGAGTCAGGTAAGTCGACCGCAGTCTTATAATTGGAAGGGAGGCAATTCTACTCTACTTTAAATGAAGCGAGGGAGTACTTTCAGTCTCAGAATTTATTGTGTACTGATAATAGACATTACAGGTTAGGTACAATCGTATGCCTAGTAAAAGGGTCCTGTTCCTGACATAAAGTTAAATATCTCTCTCTCTCTGATGAAATTCTAGACCGGGTGTATCAATTATGGCAATGGCAAGTACAACACAGACAAGAGGGAAGGTTAGGACAGCTTACTTGAGGATGTCGGAGCAGTGGCGCCCCATATTAATATGGTCAGGCCGTCGGCGTGAGGTGCGGGCAGGGACACAAGCGCCGGACATCTCCACACTGAGTTTAAATTTGTTAATTACAAGTCACCATCTTAGGTGTTTTAAGGTAAACGGCACGAATAGCTAGGGGCTTCAAACTTGCATGTGATTACGTTGCTAAACAGACTCGGATGACGAAATAACGACTTTAGCCGCGAACTCCTACGGAGAACGCAGGTATCAGCTTGCTGGCCCGACTGGAAGTGAGCGGTGAACAGAAGTGACTGCCGAACCGGAGTCGCTTCCTGTTACCCTGTTCTGTATGGTTGGTAATGATTGTTTAAGCCCTCATTGGTTGATTACAAGCGGTAAATCACCGGATTGGTTGATTATTGTGAATTTTCGAGGGACGTATCGTAATTGGTTGCCCAGTTATTTTGTTGTGACAAGAAGCTAGAATTTAACGTAGAGTCACCCTTTTGTTACGTAACAGTATATTTATTACTAGACATCGGATTACACATGATTTTCATGATTCAAAATTACTGCAAACAATGCCAATATGTACCTACCTACCTATACTTAAAATAGGTCGAGATTAGGCAAGTGCATAATAAATTTTCCTTGTAAAAGAATAGGTATCAGGTATATGATACCTATTCTTTATAATTTAACAAAGAAAATTGCATAGATATATCAATGGTGCGTCATGAATTAACGGTAAATATATCTTATGTGGGAGTGTAAGACAAATTTATAATAATATACACTATTATTAATAATTTTACTATCAAATATCCATAAACCTTAAAATTTTCCACTTCTCCTTAATCCATACTTTGATGTTACGCCTCTTTCTTTTTTATATTAAACATGTAAGCATATCTATGTCTCATTATTCCGTTGTTTCGTTTTATATTTTGTGTCCTTAACTAACTAACTAACCATCACGCCGTTTCATCGCAGGGGTAGGCAGAGAGGACGGACCGCCAAACAACTTGATCTTGGCATACATTTCTTGCTTCATTCACATTCAAACAACGCCTCATAAATTCTGTTTTGTTATTCCGACTTCTGACATGGCCCGACTCTTCACGTGATCGTGCCATGTCTTCCTCGGGCGTCCCCGGCTTCTTCTTCCATTCACATTCGCGTCATACATTCTCCTTACACTCCTTTCTTCGTTAATTCGCTCTACATGCCCGAATCTAAGCGTCCCTTTCTTAATCTTACTCATTACGCTTACATTTTTTACGAATCTTAATATTTTTCACACGATCATACATGGTTTTATCACACATTCGTCTCAGAGATTTCATTTCTACGGCATTCAGTCTACTTTCATTCTTTCTCTGCCAATTCCATGTCTCACTGCCATACTTCAGGGTTGGTATAAGCTCCATAGTCGAGGGGTAAGGCTCTCGACTACGAATCCGAAGGTAGCGGGTTCAAATCCCGGCGTGCGCAAGTAAATTTTATTTACTTAATTTGTGGTGGTTCGCAATTAATTATTTAAAAAAATAATATATAGTATATTTACGCACGTTTCAGAGTGGAAAATACTCTCAGTATCGCCCTGGTGAAAGACCACCATTGCTTGAAATGGCTTTTCGCCGTGTTTGGTGACCAGAACTGAATAGCCAGGTATTTCCCCACCTTCCTCTTCCCCTCTCCTTCCCCTCCACAACACCTTCAGCCTCACAACATTTCCCAATTGGGAATGCCATAGTCTCACTGGCTCCAGAGGGTTGGGAGTAGTTGGGACTCTTGTGCGGTATTCATATAAAAAAAAAGTTAGGCAAGAAGTCTTTAAACCTAAGGAAAATGATAAGGAATCTTGCTTAAAAATAACCAGAATAGCGCTCCAGTTGTTGGTAGTACAGTATATTATACTGTCCAATGCAATACATTAATGTTGTTTGTGACAGCACCAACAACACAATTTTGTTTTATATACTTTTATTTAATTTCACAGGAACCATATACATACATAGTTATTTATGTACATTCGATAATAATAGTAAATTCTGTAATGTCATATTTCATGTTTTTAGTTCACTTAGGAATAACTTTTATTATCTCAGATCAATTCTTCTTTAAGAATAAAATGAATTCTTTTATTTAATGTAAAACCTCAAATCTTAGAAATGTGATCTTTTTTATAACAAAATAACAAATAATAATATCCTCACTGGGACTTCTCCTGCTGAGGATTTCATTTGGAAAATATGAACATTATATTAAATTGATGTGCTATAAAAATGTTTTGTAAAGCGAGGTATTTTGAGTCCAGTGGTTTCGATGTTAGTCTGTATTTGGTGTTAAGGCGATGCAATGGGAAGTAATGCAAAATCGTGTGTTTTCGGTTTGAGAATTTGTTGGCCTAGAAATATCATAGATAATTGAATTAAATACTGCAAGTAGATCACACCCTGACCTTTCATTTAACCGTCATTTTTTTTGGTATGTCTTTTTATAAGCTTAGAAAAAAATAAAGTATGAAACATTAAAAAAATGTTTTAAGCGCAAAATCTCCTACTTATGAACTCTTTTTCACATATTTTCGCATTGTTTATTGTGATAAATTAAGTTTTTTTGAATATGACCGTAAAACATTTTAATAATTGTGTCTGAGCTTCACAGAATAGAATAAAACACGCATTTTGGTGATGTTTTTTTTGCCGAAATCGAAACATGCGGCCGATTTACAGCGGGATTTTGAACCTTGTCGT
The DNA here is from genome assembly GCA_022606495.2 of Halesus radiatus. NCBI lineage: Eukaryota > Metazoa > Arthropoda > Insecta > Trichoptera > Limnephilidae > Halesus > Halesus radiatus. Next base: position 134,285 of record JAHDVE020003002.1, on the reverse strand, counting down.
CACCTGCATAAGGAGCGCGTGATTTCGTTAAAATTTTAGCCGGTGGATGGCCTTAATATATTTTCTATTTCAGATCTCCCTTTGTAACGTATCCAGTGTTTTATTTGATTTTTAAATTTATTACGGTTTTTGTGATTTCTAAATGATAGTGGGATTTTGTTCTCAGTAACATGAAGGTTTTTGTCCAAATCTTGTTTTTGTGGTTCCTTGTGTTTTTGAATCTGAGATCTAGTGTTTCTAATACAGGTACGTGTGTTTGTTGTTATTTCTCGTTTTTTTGTATTTATGAATGCAAAGTAGTATTGTTTTAGAGTATAATTGTTCTATTGACATAATGTTAAGTTTGTTGAAGATTTCGTCAGTTCTAGTTCTTAGGAGCATTATGAAGGCAATATAATACCCATGTACTGCAGACTTTGCCTTAGTGGGCGTTTTTGTTTTTTATTTTATTTTTTATTTTACCGTGAATTGTTTTACATGCTGTTTCAATATGTATAATTATGTAGAGTCGATTCTAACAGATTATTTACAGAAAGGTGCAAATTTATGTGTTGACTTCTTCGACTATCAGTATAATAATGAACTAGTACATGTTAATATGTAGTATTATGTAAGTTAAGATGCAGATTTTATGCGTGTGTTAGTATGTCCAAAGTGTAATGCTTATTTCACGCAACAACTCAACGTCATAAGAGTTTCTTTTGAATAAAACAGTTGCTGCTCAAAGTATTTTTGTCTTGGCCTATCTACACACTTACGCTTTTTAATCGAATAGTTAAAACGAGCTAAGCGGTCTAAAATATTTATTTTTTTAAGAAGTAAAAAAAAACTTTAAAATCAGATGTTAATTATATACACAATTTTTTTTTTAATTAAAATTTCTATAATATTTATATTTCGACCGCTTGAAATAACAAGGTTTCATCTAACAGGGTAATGTTTTGCAATACTGAGTCTTAAAGTTACCTTCTATAGAGGATATTATCGCATGACATTGCTGTGTCAGATGGAACCATGTTATTGCAAGGGGTCGATTTATAAATTAATGATAATCCTAGACCATCCATAAAAAAAAACAATAGAGTCCCATATAAATAAAAATCGGATAGGTATATCCGATATACTACCTAACGATTACAAATAAATTCGGGCAGAATCTTGTAGTTATAAAAGGGTAGCAGCAAAAAAAGGGAATTTATTCAGGATGATATTGACAGTTCTTCTTAGAAGTCGAAGTATGATACCGATAAAAATGACGGGATGAATTGGGGTAGCCGTAGCTCAGTCGGGATAGAGTGCAGATCCAGGATAGACCATGAGGTGCTGCTACCGTTATCTTTTTCTATTCTGTGTCTTTTCGATTTCGTGTTTCGATTTGGGAGTTATTAATATTATCTTTAATGTGTACATGAGTACCTATATAGCTTGAGATGATTTTTCTCAAAAACGGCGCCATACGTATCATCCAATTATTATTATTATTTTTATATGGTGAAACGCCTTTGACCAAAACATAGCGATGTTGTCTGTACGTCCATCGGATTTGAACATTTTTTTATCCACCGGCCGCCCTCCATTATTTTTTTTGCACACTTTTGTTCTGCTGGCGGAGAGCGAGATCGAAATCCTCGCTAGGGAATAAAAAAATAATAAAATGCAAATATTATATGAAAGAGTGGTCCACCGACGTCCCGCATAGGCTATGGGGTTTGGAGACACTTGGATGACGCTGTGTTTTATGTTGCTTTTTACCAATATGTCGAACGAAATCCGTTACATTGTCGTGTTGAAATATTCTGTCATATTGTGTAGCTAATTTGTGAATAAAAAAGTATTACGATTTTAATATCCGTCAAAGTTTTTTTTAAATTTTTTATTTATTAATATTTTTTTATTCATGCATTCACACAAACAAGGTACAATTGTTATAAACATTTTTTTAACGTTATATTTTAAATACATCTGAACAACCTACGTGCAATGTACATAAAACAAAAATCCCACATAGGCAAGGCCAGTGCGTGGGTAAACCTGGTATCAGTTAGTTGTAGAGTATTAGGTTGATCGTATTATTACATGGGTATTGAAAGTAAGTTAAATAAAAGATTTTAAGTTAAATAAGAAAAACGAAACGAAAAAAAAGGAAAATAAAATGGGGAAAATATGCAATTACAGTAGGAAAAGGTTCGAATCTTTGGTTTTAATCTAGTTTTTTATTTAATTTTTGTATGTATTTAAAGACGATATGTTTGGACACATTCTGTAGACAGAAAATTATAAATTTTAGGACCAATAAAAAAGAACGTCTCTGCGCAAGCCTAGTTTTACACAAAGGTACTTCAAGTACGTTATATACCCGTATTCTGTTAATAGAGCGTTTTTCGTTTTTTGGGAAAAACTTTTTTTCTTTAAAATAATTTTAGGCACTGTAGACAATAAATTTTTCTTTTTAGTTAATAACTATCATTAAAACATCCAGAAGCTTAAGTAAAGAAAAATGAGTGTCATTATATTTTTAAGCTGTAGCTGAAATCGAATCTACAATCATCCAATTCTGTATCAAATGCCCATTAAAATCTTGAGAAAGTAATATAATCTCACACGGTATGTGATAATTTTGAGTGAAAACAACTTACAACTTAGCATCCTTCGATTTTACTTCCTTTATCATTTCTAGCGTTAAGATATGTTTAAAATGTAAAGATAATCAATTTTTATAATGTTATTATTAAGTCCTGTAAGCATTTTAGTTTTTATTATTGTGACAGCTGTTTTGCCATTTTCAAACTATGGTTAGGCCACATTGCGAAGACTTTTTTTTTAATTACGGAGAAAATACAGATATTAATATATAATGCAAACTATTCTGCGTGATTCAGACTTACTTACAATGTTATTCACGAGATGCATCTTTGACGACCAAACTATTATGTTTTATAATATTATGAAAAAAATCGGATGATGCGTCCCGTAACATCGTAAATACGTATAGTTGTTTCTCTTTTTTCCGTTGATAAATTGTTTGAAGACTGTAATTATGTTGATACAATTATGTACGTACTTAAACTTACAAGAAGTGTTGATAAATTATTTGAAGACTGTAATTATTTGAGAATAAACACCAAAAACATTAGCACGAATATACTGTCACTTGTTATAAACCTGTTGATACAATTATGTACGTACTTAAACTTACAAGAAGTGTTGATAAATTGTTTGAAGACTATAATTATTTGAGAATAAACACCAAAAACATTAGCACGAATATACTGTCAATTGTTATAAACCTGTTAATACAAGTATGTACGTACTTAAACTTACAAGAAGTGTTGATAAATGAAAACCAGCAGGATTCTATGATACAAGGAAAAACATATGTGACAAATTGTTATTTTAAAATAATAAAATTAATTCATTTTCCGATTGAGTGTGAACAACATAATTGATTTGTGCGTCCATTATGTTTCTCGGGTCCGTGTCGCACGTCCTTTGTTTCCGAAAAATCAACGGTTCCCATTCGGGCCATTGTATAAAAGTGCGAAAGATCGCATCTACCCTTCACCGCGCATCGGGGATTTTATTTTATCACATTTTTGACGAATTATGTACAAAAAATTATAAAATGCCAGAAATTTATACCACGGAAATATTGAAAAATACTGACGAATGGGAATAATTTTTGTTTTTGTTTTACTAATTTTATAAGAATCTTAAAAAATATCAACATAACAATATGCAGCGATCATCTACGTATACAAATCTGTTGTTCTAAAGCAATGAAATTTCGCGAAGAGTGAGCTCTGGTATCATGAAATTTGCAGAGCTTCTAGAATTAAAATTGTTTTTGTGAAATAGTAATTCAAAATGGCATTTAATTTGTTCTTTATTTTTCAATTGTTCAAAAACTAGAAAACAGAGACCTCTGGCGTCATTATATATGTACAGCATTTTGATAATGGAATTCATACGCTATGGAGCTTTGAAATATTTTTTTAAAATTGAAAAAGAACGATTTCCTGAAAACAGTTGTAAAATTCGTACGCAGCCGGGTGGTAACAACAAGTAGGTTCATAAAATGGTTCTCATGCAGTATTCCTTTTTTTATGTGGTACCTACGTATAAAAAATATGGGCGATATGAATAAACGAAAACACTTGAAACCTTATCGAACTTCCTAACCAAGATAAGGCCCCGGGTGTGAAAAATTAAAATGTTCTGCCTAATGAATAGGCCATACTTGAGGCTGTTTATTTATTTTATTATATTATTTATTTAGGGGGCCCTTCGTTGATGAACAAAAGACGAAAGGCGTGAACATTTTTCGAGTGTTTGTGCCACAAACAGTGTAGGCGCTGCCGCTCATACAAATCGGAAGTGTGAAGATGCAAATAAAAAAGTGATTTTGCTTTTGTTTGTGATTGAACCAATGCAGTTTTCGACGCCATTTTTTATACCGGGTGCAGGGCGGTCTCCTGGGCCTTTGTCAAACCGATTTTTAAGGTTCTAAAACATTTAAGGGTTTCTGAGAAATACGAGAGGTGTGTTCAAAAATCAGCGAACCTTTATTTTTTCTGCCTAAACAAAAATCGTTTGGACGGCGATAGGAATATTAAATACAATATTCGTGCGGCGTTCGGGCTGTTCCGTCGCCTGTCGGTTTTTGACGCCAACACAATTCGCATAGCGTTCGCAGCGAACAGCGTTGGTGATGGTTGTGTTGTGCGGACGTTCATCATGTGGAGCGAAGAACGGCCACTCGAATTAAACAATTCATATCCCAATGCCAAAGAACGTGAATACTTTCAAATAATAACGGATAGGTATATCCGAGACACTCTCTAGATTGCAATTATATTCGGGTAGAACTTTGTAATCATCGTAAAGATAGCAGCTAATAATGTGGGATTTAATGGAGGATAATATTGACAAGTCTTGAATTAGAGGTATGATATCGATGAAGATGGCGTAAAGTGATTTTTTCCTTATTTTTTTTAAAGAAAGACAAACATTTCCGGGTTATGAATAGGCTGACAGTATTTGAAAATCTTCTACTGCCATCACAGTAAACTGAAGATATCGCTTGTTTCATGATGGAGTACTTAGCCAACCGAGGAATTGAACTCACTACGCCTGGGTGAGACCCAGACGCGACGTCAACTCAACCAGTAACCGGTCCCATTAGCTATGTCCCTAGAGCGGTTGTTCCGATTCCCAGATGCGACGGATACCTTTATTTGGGGTTTTGTTCGGTTTCGTATATCATTTAGGATTTGTTAATATTATTTTATTCAATGATTAAACTTAAAAATAACATCTAACACCGATGCTTAGGGCGATATTTCCATTTTCCTGGGGAGTCGTGTAGAGGAATGTAAAAATAATTTGACGAGTTTACATAATAATTCTAATTAGAGTACCCTAGGGGTCTGTTCTGGGTCCACTACTCTTCATCTTCTTCACAAATAATTTCGTTAAAATAATCGAATCACTTGATCTTCAATCCCACTGCTATGCAGACGACCAGTAAGTTTATTTTAACTACTTACCAGAAGAAATAGAGAGTCTGAAAATTCGCTAGAAATCTAGGGTCTAGAAATAATTACTCGCTGGAAAACCTCAAACAGATTAAAGTTGAATCCACTGAAGGCTAAATTTCTCTGGACCGCCACAAGCAGAGATCAGCATAACATTGATAACTTCTCAATAACCGTTTCGGGAAGGTACATTACTAAAAAGACATATATCATACTATTGGGGGTCAATTTGGACGCTGATTTTTCCCTTAAAACTAAAATAAACAGAGCTGTAAGTACAAGATTCTTTAAAATTAAGGAAAATTATAGCAGTGCGGAGATGTAGCAGCCAACAGTGCCAACAAAATTCCTAGTTAATTCGTACGTTGTTTCAAATTTAGACTACCGCCATGAAATACGTGCAAGTCTACCCAACTATTAAATTTAAAAATCAGAATCTATTTTCAAGACTGCGACAAGACTTATCACCGACGTACCTAAATATTCCTACATTTCAGAGAATCTCAAAAATCTTCACTGGCTCAAATGTCCTGAAAGAATCCAGTTCAATCTTTGTTAAATGATATTTAAATCAATTAACGGAATGGCTCCGGCTTACTTATTGGATCGTTGCATTCCTAAAAATTCCAACTCAACGACAGTTAACTCTCTTAGATCAGCGACGTCATAAGCTATCGGAAAGTTTAAGAAACTAAAGATAAACTTTTAAGATAAACGTGTTTTCGGCGTATCAAGCCCTAAACCCTGGAATAAACTGCCATACGATTTAAGATTGATTAAAGACTCGATTCAGAGTGAAGCATAACACTTATCAGAAAGTCTTATCCATGAATGGTACAGTTGCAAACCCAATTTACATAGCGAAGCTAGCCGGTTAGTTCCCAGTTTAAGTCACTTATAGATACGTTTCAAATTATTCATATTCTTAAAATTGTAAATAAATAAAAACATTCGTTAATGTAAATTATTATTATTCATGTTTTAATTAAAAAAAGCCGAGTAGAATTTTTTTGCTTTCATACCAGCTCTTCTTTTACCACAAACCTTCTAATAAATGTAATATAAATAATAAAATTGTAACTGCAATATTATGCAATGTGGAGTGTTTTCTAATAATGCGTCCTGTGCGTGCAAAATATTCCATGCTATTTTTTTTTAAATAACGTCATAATCTGGAGTGACCTACTAAGTAAAGCATGTTTCTGTATCTTTTCGTACATAACAAGTTAAACCCTAGCAAGTAATATTTCCACAACGCCTTTAAGGTGATTTTTCACAAAACGGTACTTCACAATTATATGATTTTTATTATTATATGCCGAATACATAGAACGCATCTACTAAAAGAAAAGTCTTACGAATATCATTTTCCCAAAACGAAAATCATTATGAAGCATTCAGTCGATACAATGGAATCACTGGACTAGTGATGGCGAACCTATACTGACCCAAGCAGGCTTTTAAATGACCCACGCGTTGATTTTTATAAAATGTAGAACCTCCCCCCACCGTTTCTTTTTAACCATCCACCCACCCCTTTTCCAAGTGATGCCACTGACTGAGTGACCCACGAGTTAGTAGTAAAAAAAATATTGAACATAATTTGACCCAGTTCGCACATACTGGGTCGTATTTATCGCAGTAAAATAGAAATTAAGTCTCTTATGAAAGTGGAATTAATGAAAGATGCAAAGAGGCATCGCATTTGCAAAGATATGTAGGTAAATTAATTCTTCTAGTCACAATCATACGCGTTTTTTTACAATAATGCTGAGATTCGAGTTTTTCTCTTGTCTATTAATAAGAGTACTTAGTGTAGAAGAAAATAAAATTAATGTAAATTAAACAGAGTTCGCCCACAGATGAGATGGGATGATGACCTAAAGAGAACTGCTGGATTCATATGGAAAAAATTAGAAAAACTGAACACATTTAAGGAAGGACTATGACAAAACCAGAACCCTGAAAGGCTTATGAAGAAAAATAAGCCTTCATTGAAAAAAAATTAAATTGGTTTTACAGGTCAGGCAATTAGAGTTGATCCAAACAACGCACAGTTAAGATCTTGAGTATTGGTGAATATGAATATATGAAGGTCTCCATGGTTGAGTGATTATAATCCTTGGCTATGAATCCGGAGGTCGCTGGTTTAACTCCCGGAGGGCGCAAGTATATTTTCTATGATTATTTTGTGTTATTTCAAAATTTATTCATTTAAAATAATCTGAAGTATATTTGCGACACGTTCCAGAATGGTAGATACTGTCAGTATCGCCCTGGTGAAAAACCACCATTCAGAATCGAAACATTGTTTGAAATGGCTTTAACCGTATTTGATGACCAGATCTGAATATCCAGGTACTTTCCCACCTTCTTCCCTATCTCCCCCCCCCCCAATACCTTAAACCCCACAACATACCCCAATTGGGGATGCCATAGTCTCACTGGCTCCAGGCGGTTGGGAGCAGTTGGGACTCTTGTGTGGTACCACATAAAAAAAGAATTACAGTGATATCTTTTTGAAACGTCACTGAGCAACAGCATTTTGTCATGGTTATGCCAAATTATTGTTTTTAGCGAAAAGAGCCCAACAAGTGAACCGATACATTAATCGAATAAAAATATTTGAAAATTTTTTACGGTTAGGGTATTCCAAATGTCTTGTTATTTTTATTCTTTAAAAGTACCTGGAATGAGGCTATTTCCTACAGCGACATTATTTCATATTATTTTCGAATCTATACGTATAAAAATAAATGTTTTCCTGTCTGTCTGTCCTCGATTTTTTCGAAAATTACTCAACCAATTTCGCTGAAAATAGCACAGTTTGTTCTTATTAGTGCAGGAAAGGTTAGAAAATAGTTCGAATGAAATCCAATTTGTAAAACTGTTGCTATATTAGTACGAAAAAAATTGAACCCGCCATGTTGTATTGAAGTTAGCCGATAGGTGAACCACTCTGGTTAGCCACAGATTATAAATTTAAAAGAAGAAGTTTCGTTTAGGTAAAATATTCACAAAATGGAAAATACAAGTACGTACCTACTCAAGAACTATAGTATTTCGATATACTCGTATTTTGAAAAAAATAAATGTTTTAAACGAAATGAAATTTTCGAACGTTTCTTTGTTTAGAGATATCAACAGTCGTTACCAGCCATCAATTTCGCTGTCAAATCAATTATAGCACCCAAAAGACAAGCAAGAATTCACAACTTCATAAAAAAAAAAAATCCCGAACAAGGCACAAGGTACACTTCAGCTAGTGTATCACATTAATTAGAGCATGCTGAGGACATAACTCTTTGAATTTTTGGAAAAGATATAAGGCGTAAAAATTATGATATTTTAGTAGAATCTCACTGACTAACCGATAAGCAAGTGACGTCACGGTACATAAAATGACTAGCGTGGCAATATGCGGTACTGCCATTCATTTAGTGAATTAAATTCTCATAACTTTGTTATTTTTAGAGATACCGATAAACATATTTATGGTATCTTACTGTCGGTAATAACTCTTAAGGCCATCCACCGGCTAAAATTCCAACGAAATCACGCGCTCCTTATGCAGGTGGCGACAAGGTTGAAAGTCCCGCTTAACATCGGCGGCATGTTTCGATTTACGGAAAAAAACCATCACCAAAATGCTTGTTTTATTCTATTCTGTAGAGCTCAGACATAATTGTTGAAATGTTTTACGGTCATATTCTAAAAAACTTAATTTACCACAATGAACAATATGACAACATCGAAAAAGGGGTTTGTAAGTAGGAGAGTTTGCGCTTTAAACAATTTTTTAATGTCTGATACTTTATTTTTTTCCAGGCTTATAAAAAGACACAATAAAATAATGAACAGTTATCCGAAGGTCAAGGTGTGTTCTACTTGCAGTATTTAATTAAATTGTCTACGATATTTCTAGGCCATCAAATTCTCAAACCGAAAACACATGATTTTGCATTACTTCCCATTTATTACAATACATTATTATTTAAAAAAAAAATCTTTACTAAGGTGACAACCTTAATATGAAGTCGAATTAAAAATATGGAATATACTGTATCCAAGCAAAGCATCTATGCGAGTATTATGTTCGGGTAAACTCTGGCAACAATACCTTAACCACGGAACACAAAACAGAATTTTTGTGGTAAAACACAGAATCACCCCAAATTTATTAGAACAGTCGTTGTTAACGACTTGTTTATTATCTAAAACCATTTGGTAACATTTATTTTCACTTTTCATTTACAGAAACATACAATTCTTATCTTTTGGAGTCATTTAAATGGAATTGGGGCTGCCATGTTTATCGGTTACACAAGTCGTGGGGTAGGTACCCGTCTATCCGTTGCTAGCCATTGTTGTTGACAGGAGTAGTAACGATAACAGCAATGTTTGTAGGTCTGGAATATTTCTTGGACTTAAAATTTAATAGTTTATTTTCCGAGGTAATTGCAGCGATGCCGATATTATACGAGAAAATAAGCCACGTAAATAACTGGTAAAATATTTATTTTTATAGACCAATACTAATATTTTGAATTTTGTAAAATAATTTTTACAATGATGACAAGTTTGTTTACATAAGTGTATTGAGATATCGCCTTTAATACCGTAGTTAAGTATTAATGCACTTTTTTATGATTGAAATAAATCTTTAGTATAATTGTAACTATTTAAGGTGTTCACCAAACTATTTCCACTAGGTCAGTGGTCGGCAAACTTTTTCGCCAAAGACCCAAATATGTACGTTACAACGATAAAAAAAAATTGAGAGCCAAATCTGTTTATTAATTTAGTCAGCCTTTATTATAATTGTAGACCTACGGGTACACTGAATAAAACATGATTTCACACTTAATAATGATTCTGTTTAATGATAAAAAAATAGTATAATAGTAAGGTATCCATAAATTTAAATCAAGACAATGACTGACAAACATTTAATGCGCACAATGTTCTTGCATCTCCTTGGAAAGTTTGAGTATGTCAGGTTTGTGTATTGTTATTTTTAATTTTAGGCACGATTCCGGGTTCACATCAACAAGACGACTTCTCAGTTTACTCTTGATAAAATATTGTTAGCGTGAATATGTAGAACCAAAAAGGAAAAGAAGAGCAAACGAGAGTTTTTTCAGCTGATCATAAGAGCCATACTATTCCAGGGGTTGAACATGATCATGTCTTCCTTCTCTAGGTCTTTCAAAGCAGACCACTTGTGATGTGAACTAAGTTCACATTTGTTCCCTCTCCAGTATTTCCAAATCAACATAAAGACGTTCAAATTTAGAGCTTCATAATTGCTTGTTTTTTTTCATCCAGCAATTTTATTTCAAAGTTACCAATGTCAAAAGGAGAAAATTTCAAATCTTTTATCGTAGCATTAAGAGGGTTTTTTGACAAATGCTAAGGTCGCTCTACTGTTTCTAAATTCCTGAAACCTGCTGAGAAATGTTTCCCTCATATTTAAAATGGTTGTTTTTAAGTAGTGTTTGTCAATGGAGGAATTATTTTCTTGGCGATGTTTCAGCCGGCTCGGAAAGTGAAACCAATTGATGAGAAAAATTCCTATGAATGAATGTAGAATAAGACAACTTTTTTCTTCAGGAAGATACCTTTGAAACGCGCCGGCGATTTTCAGACATGATAAGCTCCGACCACTGTAGACAAGACTGTTGCGCCTGCTCGTGGATTTTTGTGCCAGAGCCGCATTCGGCTCGGGAGCCGTACTTTTCCGACCACTGCACTAGGTGATACATTTTCATGGCAAATCTTTTAAATCTGTAAATATGCATATCTTTGTTCAAACTACTTTACTGATGATATTTAACTGATTTTAACAAATATAAAATATTCATTTCAACTAAATAACTTAATAACTTATTAAAGATTGTAAACCTCATTGTAAAATTGAATCATTTAAGATAATATTAAAAATCACAAATGAAATATGAAACAGAAAACACACAGAAAACATGGAATCGCATGTAAGGTATCGGTGGCATCTAGGAATCTAACCGCTAGGAGGAAATCCTGGGTTCAATTCCCAGATGCGATCGATACCTAATTAATTATCTGTGTCTTTTTAGTTTCATATTACATTTGCGATTTCTTAAAATTATCTTCATTGATTAGATATAACAAAAAAATGTTTTATTTCTTAATAAAACTATCAAGCTCTCATAAATAACTAACTAACCATCACGCCGTTTCCGCGCAGGGGTAGGCAGAGAGGACGGACCGCCAAACAACTCGATCTTGGCATACACTTTTTGCTTCATTCACATTCATACAACGACTCATACATTCTCTTTTGTTATTTCGACTTCCGACATGGCCCGACTCAAGTATTTGATTCATTTGATCGTGCCCTGTGTTCTTCGGGCGCCCCCGGCTTCTTCTTCCATTCACATTCGCGTCATACATTATTCTTACACTCCTTTCTTCGTTCATTCGCTCTACGTGCCGGAACCATCTAAGCGTCCCTTTCTTAATCTTACTTATTATGCTTACATCAGCCTTGCGTTCTTTACGAATCACAATTTTTTTCACACGATCATGCATGGTTTTACCACACATTCGTCTCTGATCAAACCATTGAAATAATATAATGATTAATTAGCCGCCGATTTCTTCAAATTATTTTGAAATGAGGTAACGAGATATATATAAATACTAAAAGTAACAAATAGGTATGGTAAGGTACTAAATAAACTACATATACAAAATAACCCCTTTTGAGGCAAGTTAAATGTCGAGGTAGCTATTTTCAGCACGATTGAATAATTTCAAATACGTGAGATAAAATGCTTTTGATACTTCGGTGAAGCTGTCCGGTAAAACTAGCAAAACAAAAACAAACAACAAAAAAACATTTTTTTAATGTCTCCAGACTTCCCGACATCCCTGCAGGCTAGATAAAAGAACACCTGTTTTACGGACCGCTTTGTCGAGGGCACCTTTACGACTAGCGTGAGATGTTTAAGATAAGAAGTTGGAAAAAATAACAGGATGGTGGCGTAGATTCGGTGTTCGAAACGCCAGCCATTAATAATTCTCTCAAAAGAGGGGGCGAAGTGTTTATTTCCGATTCTCGAATTGATGACTCCATCAATCTAATTTATACGATGTCTAAATGAATGTCAGACTTTGTTGAAGGAGTCATTAAAGTTTTTGGCAACGCTGGAAAGTTGAGATCTTTATTTTTAAATAAATTGTAGGTGTCGTTTCTTGAATTTAAATGCTCTAACATGAAAATAGGTAGAGAATTTAAGAAAAATGTTTTTATGTCGTAATGAAATTTTGGATATTTTCAGAGCGGAAGATAAAACTGTAAAATTTTATACAGTTTAAAAAAAAATCGGTGCTAACTACGGAAATGCTTTTAAGACTTTGGTAGTTACCTATAACGAGGTAAGCATGGACCTTTATAATATCTGTCTGTAAATAATATAAAAAATAGGTAGGTACTTACATTTTTACGGTGCAGTGTACATTTAGATACATAATTTTATCTTTTTGGAATAAGTTTATAAACTTCATTGTAAAACATTGTCAATCATTCAATAATATAAAATATTATTTTTTTTTTTAAATTAAAGTGAATATATTTTTTTATATTTCGACCGCTTCTAATAACAGGGTTCCATCTGACACGGCAATGTTTTGTGATAAAGAATCTTCTATAGAGCAAATTATTGCATTCCAAGGGGTGAATTTATAGATTAATAATAATCCCAGACTTGTAGAAAAAAAGTCAACAGATGTCCCACATAAATAAAAATCGGATAAGTATATCCGAGACACTATTTAAAAGATTATATATTATTTCCGGTAGAATCTTGTGCTCATTATAAAAAGATTGCAGTCAAAAATATATTAAAAGTAATTGTGGATCATATTAACAGTTCTTAGAAATCGAAGTATGATACTGATAAAAATGACGAATTTCGGTAGTGGATCAGTGGATTAGAGCGTAAGGTCCCGGAGAGATCATGAGGTTCTAGGTTCGAGTCCCAGTTACTATCATTATATCTTTCTTTTCTGTGTCTTCATTTGAGAAATACTAATATTATCTTCAAGTTTTATGTTATTGACCGATGAGCTGGTGGATGTAATCTGTCATTAGCTTAAATTTTAATAAATATTTAAACCATACTTAGTAGGATAGAGCTCTGGAAAAATATTTGTATGGCGCCCGTGAGGTGATTTTTCTCAAAACGGCGCTATACAAATCATCCAAATATTATTATAATAATTATTGTATTGCATTCGAGAATTCTTTTGGATCACCGGATTAAAACACACGAGGCATGAGTAACACAAATACGTAGTCGAACTAACTAACTAACCATCACGCCATTTCTCCGCAGGGGTAGGCAGAGAGGACGGACCATCAAACAACTCGCTCTTGGCATACACTTCTTGCTTCATTCACATTCATACATCATCTCATACATTCTCTTCTGTTATTTCGATTTCTAACATGGCCCGACTCAAGTATTTGATTCACTTGATCGTGCCATGTCTTCCTCGGACGTCCCCGTCTTCTTCTTCCATTCAATTAACCGTAAATATAGAATAAACAAATACATATTCCAAATCATCTGCCACAACAAACTAACAGTAACGCTTAGGTTTAGAGACAAAAGCTATTTAAAAGTGTTAATAATGATAAGGATCTTATAAACAGGAACGAACTCTGCCTAAAATCATTGCACTCTGGAGGACAAAAAGTAACCGCGATGACTATACTAAAATTTTATTATCACCAAAAAACCAAACACAATATAAAGACAGCGGTCGGCGTTTTTTCTTTATCAGCGATGGAGAAATAAACCCAGCGAAAGCTTTGTGTGTGTTTACGATTTCAAACAAAAAACACTTTTAAAGTTCCATAGAATCAAGATATCTATTACGCAGAGAATTTCACGTACATTCTTGTTTTTAATTGTTTTTTTAATGGCTTCCACTGATCTCTCTTGGGAGTGCCTAGAATGTATTCATATTTTAGACCCTAATGAGAATGAAAAAAAAAACCAGTAATGTGGAAGGAATATTCGTGGAAACTAGATCTGCGTACGGAGAATAAGCTTTACATCGTTTAACATTAAAAACAACTTCTTCGTCGAATTCCTAGCAATTTTATGATTGTTTACGTTTGGATTCTTCGATAGGTAAATCGTTTTTTTAAGAATATATACGTTAAAAAACGTAATAAACACGTGTCAAACGACGCAACGTCTAAAAACGTTAAAAATTATGAGGTCACCCATTGAGAAAAGTAAAAACATCTTTTTATGTACCACGTTATCACATATATCATAAAGCACCTACCCATGTTCCTATATGGTTTATTGATAATTTAACAATTTTTTTTTTTGTAAAATATGTTAATCATGAAAAATAACAACTATGTACATATATGTATATATATCATTATAACTGTTTTTTTTTAACATATATTATTAAAAATATATATATTTTAGTCAAAAGATATGAATGATATTAATTTACAAATAGAAACCAATGGAAACATAATGACTCCTGAAACCAATGACCCCTTAAAGTGCGTAGATATACTAAAACCCTATGCACGATTACAAATATTCGCAGCATTGATAAGAACTATAATAACCTATTTGTAACACTTGTCAGTTTGAATAATAGTTTTGACATAATAATTTTAACTGAATGTTGGATCAAAACAAATTATACTCACAAAAACATTGCAGAATTCACTATTTCTCGTATTCAGATAGAAGTGAATATATTGTTTACGCGTGTGGGGATATATGTGTATGTACATGTTTATTTGTGTGTGAATCTATGTGTATATTATATATACATAAGGGTGTGTGTATATACGTAAATATATGTATAGAAGCGTACATATATGTATATATATGTGCGTATATGTTTACGTGTGTATGTGTGTATGTGTGTATGTGTGTATGTATGCACCTATGTTGACATGTGTGCATTTAAAAAAAAGTGATGTTTATTTTTATGATCTTTCTATCTTCTACTTTCTTTTATAATTTTTCCAATTTTCGGCATATTTATATACTAAATCCATATGTTTATACTAGACTTTATACAAAGTAACTATACTCCTTTGGTCACCATGAAACAGGCAGCCGCCTAGTATGGTGATCTAATGTATCTATTCCAGAATGTATCTAGAGCATCTCAAAAATCTCCACTGGCTCAAATGTCCTGAAAGAAACCAGTTCAAGCTCTGCTGGATGGTATTTAAGTCAATTAACGGAATGGCTCCGGCTTTTTTTTTTTTTTTTTTTTATTGTTTATTCATCCAAAGAACATAAATACATACAAGGTAAAATAAGAAAGAAGCAAAATATGTAGTCCTGCAAAGCGGTCACATGACAGCTTGTCTGCAGGTTCTACAAAGATTAATTAGTCCTAATAGTAATAGTAATATGTATTAATCTTAAATAAAATAGGTACTTACATTTGACGTTAACATTATAGGTACATTAACTTAGCCATTAAGTATACATAGATAAAAATTTAAACATACCAAGAAAAAATTTAAAGATACAAAGAAACAATTTAAAGATACAAAGAAAAAATTTAAAGATACATAGATTGCTCATTTAAAATCCATAACTTCATCGATTTCACGCAAAGCCTCTCACTTTCCTCCAATTTATAACTTTCATTAAATTTATTGAAAATCACTGGCACTATGTATTCAAGAGTTCGACCTCCGTATTTATTTGAAATTTTTGGAATTTTTAGGCCTCTTCTTTCAGTGAATCTAGTGCTGTGTTTATGCACCAGTGGCTTTTTGTATTGGCTTTCTCCCGCGTTATCTATAATAGTGATGTACCATAGGAGACCTTTTACAGGAAGTAGGCCCTCAGCACCGTATAATATTTTAAAATTTTTTCTTTGTCTGTATATCTTTGGTGTGACAATTTTTTTAACTATCGCAGTTTGTAAATTTTGGACATACTTAATATACGTAAAGCTTGTGTGACCCCAAGTTCGTATTCCATATCTCAGAATGGATTCTACCATGGAAAAATATATAAGTTTAAGTGTGCCATGTGGCAAGACAAATTTTAATTTATAGAAGCTACTCGATATAGATCGGAGCTGGTTACATATTTTGGCCACTTGCGTGTCCCACTTAAATTTATTATCTACTAATAATCCCAGATAAGCATAATCGTTTGTAAAATCGATCGTGTCGCAGTCACAATTTTTTTCAATTTTTTTATGTATGCATTCAAAATGATGAGCAATTGGTTTCGGTAAATTCCACATTTTCACACTCGGTGACCTTATATACATACATTTGGTTTTCTTAACATTAATAATTAGTCCTACATCATGCGCCCATTTGAGAAGTTCATTAAAGTCTAATTGTAAATCTTGAAGAGCTATTAAGGGATTTTCATTTGATACTACAAGTGCAGTGTCATCTGCGAAAATGAATCTAAGAGCTTTTTTAAATAATTTGGACATAGCAGTAACATATATAATGTACAATTTAGGACCTAGAATTGACCCCTGTGGTACACCTGATTTTACATATCTACATTTACTCATTTCATTTAAAATCTTTACCTTCATTTTTCTATTCGATAAATAGTTTTTAAAAAAAGAAAGGAGTTTACCACGGATTCCTATGGCATCAAGTACATTTATTATTTGTTTATGGCAGAGTGTATCAAAAGCTTTTGAGTAATCAATAAAAAGTACCAGTATGTGTTTTTGAGAGTTTAGCTGGGAATTTATATAATTGGAAAAGTTTGCAAGTAGTTTATCACAACTTTTTTTTCTGGAACCCAAACTGGCATTCATCGATAATACCCAATTTATTTAAATATTTATCTAAATTTATCGAAACATATTTTTCTAAAATTTTTTCTAATGCAGGTAATATAGAAATTGGCCTGTAATTATTTATAGAGGAGTGGTCTCCATTTTTAAAAATAGGTCTTACAATGCTACATTTTAGTTCCTCGGGAATTTCACTCGTATCAATTATCATGTTAATAAAGTGAGCAATTATAGGGCTAAGTAATTTGACATGTTTTTTCAAATCATACATACGAATTAGGTCTACGCCAGGTGTCTTGGAATTTTCATACCTACAATAATACATTCAATTTGCTTGGTATTAGCTCTTGGTAGGTACATTGAGTGCGGTAGATATTCCTGTACGCAGTCAGACGCTCGGACATCACATTCATGCAATAACTTATTAACTCCCTCATCAAAGAAGTTAGCAAAATTTTCTGCCACCATATTAGTAGGTTGAGACTTTAAGAAATATTTAGATACAACTGCATCACAGCTGGATTTATTTTTTCTTCCTAAAATTTTATTTATTTCATTCCAAGTTTTTTTAATATCCTTAAAACAGTGATTAAATTTGTTATTGTAATATTTTTTTTTTTGCGTACAATATTTGCTTATTTAGTTTATTTCTGTATTTCTTGAATTCGTTTTCATATTTTTTGTTGGTTGGCGTGTTTTTCCATTTTCTCCATAGTGCATCTCGTAGTTGTATATTTTCAATGAGCAAGTCATTCATCCAGGTTTTTTGGTTATTGCGATATTTTTTGTCAATACTTCTGTAACGCTACTATTTTCATAAATATTTTTAAAAATTGATTTAATTTCTTGATACATGGTATTAGGTTCAGATAAATTTAGCATTTCTTTCCAATCAGTCATTGTGATTAGCAGATCAACCTTTTTTTCAGATAGTACAGTATGGCATTCGAGGTGCGATTTGTCAATTTTACAGGTACAGAAATCAATAGAAACGGCAGTTAGGTAGTGATCTGCTATCCTTGTTTCACAAACGCATGACCTGAGTTCGGTGTTATCTTTTTCTCTTAAATAAATATGATCTAGACACGTTGCAGTTACATAGTTAGTTAACACTGCTTCACGTGTGATATCATATATGCATCTAACTAAACCGAAGATAGACATTAAATTTTCATATTGCACTACTGTTGAGTCGTGTTGACTTAAAATATTTATGTTCATGTCACCAAGAATCAAAATAGATTCTTTAATATCAATATTTTCCAAAAATTGTTTCCAGTTCATCAAGAAATAATTTTTTATTTGTATTTGGAGGTCTATAGATTCCTAATAAATGCACACGTTTATGTTTGTTAACAGAAATGGTTCCGTAAACGCATTCGAATTGAGTTGGCATTATATCTATTTGTTCAAAAGTAAGGTGTTCTTTCACGTAGACAATAATTCCCCCACCCGATCTTTTGTTTCGGCAATAGTGGTATGAATTAAAACCCGTTAGTTTGTATTGATTCACATTATTTACATTTATCGAGGTTTCACACAGCATGATAATGTCAATATTTTTCAAAGAACTAGAAATAATTAGGAGGAGAGTATCCCAATACTTTGATAAGGATCGAATATTTAAATTTAGGGCAGTTATTATATTATTTCCTAAAACAAGTTTTTTTTCGGTCCAGTTTTCAAAATGTCGCGTCCGTTCATAATCTATTTCTGTTATATCAAAGTTTCCGTTTAAATCACCCATATTTATAATGTAGAAAAGAAACGTGAATTATTTCAAATACACATATTAGGCGTTTATAAAGGCAGACTAGATAGACACATAATATTAAGTCAGTTAACAATTTCGATAGGTTCCTAGACAGATGATGGTTTTGTTCGGACCGAGGTAGGTGAGATAATTGGCACCAGTCAATGCGTTGTATCTGTTTCATGCCTGAATATATGAGGGTCAGTTTATATTTCAGTATGCTCGCATCAACACTTTGGTAAAGGGACAATGCAGAATACACATTTAAAAAAAATTGTCGTAATGATTTAAAATTTTCGTACTTGTTAAGCAATGGAAACACGTTATGCTTACATGATATTATCATGACGTTTGTGACAATATAATTTAATAGTAGTACATACCTAGTCATAGTCTATACGACTTTGTGCGATATACATCATCTTTTTAAAGTACGTACAGTTTGAGTTATTAGCTCTATGATTAGTATTAAGGGTCAAATTAAATGTTTTGTTTTGGTAAACGCAGTTACTGCACTTTTCCTCTGAGTTTTTGTTTGGGCATTCCTTCCATTCGTGATCCATGGCACAGTGTAGACATTTCCCGTTTTTATCTTTATTCAAGCATTTTAACGCTGTGTGACCAAACTTCAGACAATGATAGCACTGCGTCAGGGGGTTGGCATCCTCCACTCGAACTCTGTTAAATCCAATATTAATTTTTTCTTTTTCCATGAGGTAAGACCTTAGTATTCCGCTGGTTTCCAATATGTAGTTAGTGAGTCCATTTTGGATTTTAGGTTTAAACATTTTGATCAATTTAACGGTGTGTTTTACATCATTTTCCATAATTTCTTTGAATCCATCATTTTGTGTTTTTAAAGCCTCAATTATTTCTTCTTCTGATAAATCTGCTTGTAGATTTCTTATGAATATTTTTGGGTTTTTCTTTTTTAGTTCTTCCGCGACCATGTTTTTTTTTAATGTTTTGTTTATTTCGTCAGTTAATTTCTCCGCGTGGTCTTTTGAAGGGCAAGATATTATTAATTTATTTTGTGAGGCTTTTCGTACACCGTTTACTGCAATACCCAAGTTAGATATTTTAATTTTTTTGACTATTTGCTCTTTTATTTCATCTGATGTCATGTCAGTATTTTCGCCTTTTACAATCAGTGAGTATTTCGATTCGGGCATCTGTTTGACTCTACTTGCATATGTTTTTTTTTCCATATTATTTGAATTTTCTATTTTTTTTTCGAGTTTATCTATTAGTTTCGCTTGTAGTGAAACTATCTCGTTTTTCAGGATTTCTTTTTCTTGAGTCCATTTTTCCTCAAGTAGTTTAATGTTCAAAAGCAAATTATTTTTAGCCTTTGAATCCTTCACAGTGGATATATTTGATATTTCAAACTTGATATTTTCGATTATGGACAGCACGTCCATAATGGGTTAAGTTTTGTGACCGCGTAGCGGTCACCTAACACACAACGAAAACCTTTTCCAATATAAGTGACAATATCACAATTGTTTAGACAAATAAACACGTCCACACGGTACCGGTGCTGACGTTGACTGCTTACTTATCAGAACTGTGTATTCCCGAAAATACCAACTCACGGCAGTCCACCCTTAGGTCAGCACAGTCATCAGCTATCGGCAGGTTAAAGGAACCAAAGCGCACACCTAATACTAAGTTCGGGGATCGTGCTTTCGGAGTGTCAGGACTTAAAGACTGGAATGAACTGCCGCGTGACTTAAGAATTATCAAAGACTCAACAGAATTCAGAACTAAACTTAAAACACATCTTTTCAGACAATCGTATCCATAAATTGAAGAAATTCACCTGTAAATTGCTTAGCTAGGATAGCCGGTTAGTAGTTACCTAAAGTCTAAATAAAATAAAAAATTCACGCATCGGTGCCCAAATGCGTCCAGAGCCCGCATCACTGTAAATAACCAAAGTATAAAGTAAAAAATAAAAAGTTAATATTTATTAAAAGCTTCTTACGCTTTTTAAGGTAATTTTATAGATATTTTTGAGTCCTAAAATTCATTTTATGAATACTTTCCAGTCCTAAGTATCTCAATAAATACCAACTCTTCTTGTGCCACCAATCTTCTAATAAATGTAACATCAATAGAAGTGGAGCAACAAATAACCATGTAAAACTATCATCTCTATAAATAAATTTTCTAATAAAACTGTGTTCATCTGAAGCGACCTGCCAGGTAAGTATGTTTTTCTGTATCTGTTTGTACATAATTAGTTAAGAAATATTTGTACAGCGCCCTTGAGGTGATTTTTCACAAAAAACGGCGCTATACAAATCATACAATTATTATTATAATTATTATTATTCCATTTAATTGTTTCTATTAAATATCATGTATTTTACAAATAATTAAAAAAAATAGATACGGTGTCTTTTTTATATCGTAAGTACGATTAAATAAATATTTCAAAGAACCATCGTTCATGGTGAAAATTAACATGCTAGACGAAGAAAGCTGCAATGACCTATAAACTATGTTCGAATTTCATGACGCCATGACCATTTGCGTATTTTCTGCAAGTCATGAAAAGAGATTTTTCCGCTGTAAACGTACGTAAAATAATGTTCCATAACGAACAAAATTTGCTAGGTACCTACATACCTATCTATTTTTTGTGTTGTGTATAGAAGGATATTTATAATTTATTTTTTACAAGCTGACCCAGCGTTGCCCGAGATTAAGAATGGCTTGGAGAAAAGTTTTGAGGTTATGATGTGTTACCCCTACCCAGTAGTTTTTCAAGTCAAGTATTTAAAATTTCATCAATGTCGAAATAAAAAAAATGTAGATTTGTTTACGGAATAAACAAACAAGTGAACATCATCTCTTCGTTATATATATTGATTTCTGGATTCCGAACAATGAGTTTACAAATCAATATAAGAGCGAATTCACGGACTGTCACAAGCAATCAATATTGAGAATAGATGGACTGCCGTGATATTTCAAGACGTTTTTTTTGGTAGAACTATGATGTAACTGATCGAGACTGTCGATATCGATTGCTTGTAGCAGTTCCTTTATTTCAAGCGAGCGACTGTCAAACAGGGAGATTATTGAATAAACGTTTTTTTCTCTCTTTCTGTCGAGGATGCAGTGGATAAATTAGCCTAAATTATCAAAGAGAAATGTACAAAAAAAACATTTTGGAGTTTCATGTAAGTTACAAACATTTATTTTGTGGTTAAATTAATTTGTTACCTTCAGAAGTCTTTAAAAGTCACCTGGGTTAGTTTGATAACATAACTACCACAATATATTTATGACTACACAACACTAACTTCCTTCGAGCAGATTATCTGAGTATTAAATTTCTAACATTGACTAATTGGAATGATTAATGACAAAAACAAATTAATCACCTCAGAGCAGATTGATAATAATAATATTCCGTATCCCCGGTCTGCTACCGTTACAGGCAACCATTTAGCCGGGATGAGCGACAGGCGAGTCTTTGAACTCCGAGACACTTGACACGATCTTCGGGGCTTGGAGGCTGCGGGGGATGGGCTTCGTAGACACACATCCGAACCGCAACATTTGTGGCCAAATATACGATTTTTACAATAGTCAAATTTTATCAATACATGTACTTATTAGAAGAAATACTGCTGAGAATACACGAACTACTAATGAGAATTAAGCAGTCGCCGTTTGGTGTCGTTGATATCGATTCCTACAATCGGCGTTTTTTTTTTATTTTTACATTGGAACAAAGCAGTTACTACTTGAAAGCTTTGATCACGACTGCTTGTAGCAGTCCGCGTATTCCTAGCCCTATGGCAGTACTGCAAACATTGAAAACACGCCACTTCAAAAAAAAAACTTGAACTTCACACAAGAGGCCCTGAGGTAAAAAAATTCCCTTAGGACCTAAGTCAATGTGGTAAAACCATGTATGATCGTGTGAAAATGTTGAGATTTGTAAAGAATGCAAGTCTGATGTAAGCGTAGTGAGCAAGATCAAGAAAGGGACGCTTAGATGGTTTGGGCATGTATAGCGAATGAACGAAGAGAGAAGTGTAAGGAGAATATATGATTCGAATTTGAATGGAAGAAGAAGACGGGGACGTCCGAGGAAGACATGGCACGATCAAGTGAATCAAATTTTCGCCCGCAAAACTTGACACGTGACGTTGATTCTTGTGATTGTTCGACAAAAAACATTTAAATCCACGTTTTATTAAGATTTTGACTGTTTTCCGTTTTTCTTTTACTATAAAATATCCTTTTCGTAACTGCCTACAAATAAATTAATATTTTGATATTATTTAAATTAGACAACAAATATTAAAAAAAATAATGGACTGGTAAGGGTTAATAATATGTACTCTGTACTGTGTTATAGATGCAAAAAAATGCACACTTATCTCTAAAAACAAATACATTCCCCCTTTCCTACGACAAAATATTCACTCTATTTCAAGAATCGTCAAGAAAATAACACCTTAATTTGTTATTATGATAGTAGCACTTTTTATAGACACTATTTTTGTCCAGCAACAGTTGCGATTTGAATCTTTGTGCGAGGAGGCTAAACAGGGTCTCGTTGAGAGCTATCGCAGTGCCCCGATACCCCTACAGCCTCCGGGGAGTTGGGAGAGAGAGGGGGCGGGGGCGAATAGGTTAGATGGTTTTGTCTGTTTCAGATAACGCCATCATATCAGGTATCGGCTTACAAAACGCTATTGATGTTAAATGTTACGGTGGTTCTAGGAATGCTTTGAAATATTAATTGGCTTTAATTAATAATAACAGGGCTGACGTGTTCGTTAATGTCTGTTGACGGAAATATGAAATTAATAAGTTGTATCGTGTTTAATTTTAATCGTCTTCATTATTGATTGTTAGAGCTTTGGTTTTGTGTGAATAATATTATGCTCCTCTTTGTAATAATTGTCGTGTTCCAAAGGATTGTCACTTTTTTGAGGGAGTTGTTCTATTTCTCTCCTCGTAGTTGACTCGGATATCTGAAATCACCTAGGTACTTTGATCAGTTTTAACTCTTGGTCCGAGGTTGAGATGAGATTTTGGACCAACTGATATAGTCACTGCAGAAGCAAATTCCTTCTAATGCTCTATATGTTTAAGCATCTTAATATAGTTACATAAATATACGAGTATATAAATATATTTTTACAGTAACTCGACACAGGAGACTCTGAGAGATATAATTTTACTCAAGCCCTATACCATCTTTGGGGATACTGTCTAGAGGGTCTTTTAGAGGATAGGAAGGAGTGAACTCGGGTCTTGAAGAGATCCATGTTGTAGGAGAGAGGAAACATAGAGGCCGGTAGATCATTCCACCGCTGAGCTGTTGAACGCAAGAACGAGTCGTAGAAGCGACCTGTTTTCATGTGACAAACGTGAACAATGTGCAAATGTTGGGCGAGCGTTTGGCGTGTTTCTCGACTGCGCACCGGTGCCGAAGGGATCAATGACGCTAGTTTCTCAAAGCATCTTTCATTAAAATACCGGTAGAACAAGGACGGCATTCCCACCTGACTTCTGCGCTCCAAAGATTGCAATCCGTTTGTTAAGATAGGTGAATCTAACAAACGGACTGCCCGTTTCTGCACAGAGTCAAGGATTTTATTTCAGATATTTTGGGGCTCCCGACCAGAGTTGACTGCCAAATTCTGTATAGTATTTACTTTATTATTCCGATTCTTGAGGTGATCCGTCACAATAAGAGTAACTTATTATGCCATGTATTCCTGAATCAGCTCCGAATTTTATATATATATATATTATACGTTATATTCCAGTTCTATCTTATTCTGATATACGATTGTGCCAAAACCTTACCACCTTTTAAATGTATTTATTACATGTAACGAGAGGTTCTATGACAATTCAGCACACGCATTAATCGGTATACTTTTTAAAAGTGATTTAAAGTCATTACAAAAGTACGAAGAAAAAAAACTAACACGAAAACCTAATCTCACCCAACCTAATTAACCATTTTATTAATATTATTATTACTATTTTGTTTCATTTAAAAAATGATTAATTGGGTTTTCTGGATAGTTTTTTATTCATACTTTCAATGACTTTATATTACTTTTAAAAAGTGTGCCGATTCATAGATGTGTAGAATTATCTGGTCACTGTAACGAGAGCATCGAGTTATTGACAAAAAAATCTGTTGAACTACCTACTCCATGGATATGATTTGAGATTCTCGCGGACATGAGTGTTGTATAATTATCTTTTAATAAATAAGACTCATTACAACAATACTTATTTATTAAATTAGGGTTAATAGTCATTTAAATATCATTAATAACCAAAAGTACTTTTTTAAATACCTATCTCTGAATTTATTTAAATATATATATTTTTTTTAATGTCAATTTCTTACTCAATGTTTTATAATAACTCTTTATTAAATTTTTTGATTAATTGCTTACCTACTTTAATCAATTTTTGTTTATGTTTATAATTTGTTTACTCTTAAAATATTGTGTTCTATGTTTATCATTTATCTATATTTGACATTATAATTTTTTATTATTCTGTATGTCCCGATGAGGAAATCTTCGCTTTCGAAACAGGTTGATAATTACGTATTAAAAAAAGTGGTGTTTACAAAGTATTTTTTATTAATTTATTATTAAATAACATTTTACACGGAATTACCGTATAATTCAATTTGAAGAGCAAAGAAGCTAACCTTCCTTCTATTCAAAGATAACATTCTGTCTGGCTGACTTTGAGAGCTCCTTTGTGTCTCACACTTGAACCGTTTGACGGACAGTGCCATCTATGTGAAACTATGGACACTAACATACTGCAATAAATATTATCGTGGTTGTTTTTTGAGGTATTATGCTGTGTTGCACGTCCTCCTCTTTTAGCAATAGCTTCAAATACTTTGATGCTGCGAGGAGGAAACGCAACACAGCACAATTAATGCCTTTTTAAATTTGTTCTTTATTCTTATGCTTGTAGTCTTATTCTTATGTTATACCGTTGAAATTAAATAAATAAATAAATTATATAAATTGAAAATACACTTTGTATATACCACTTTACTTAAAATATATAAATATTTCTACATGTTTCGATAGCAATGCTATCATCTTCAGGAATAAATGAATACTAAAAAATAATTTCAAGTATAGAAAAATGATAAAAAATTTAAAACAATAATTTAAGAATGTACAAAATATGAGCATAAACAAAAATGAATTAAAGTAGGTAAGTAACAGATTAAAAATGTTAATGACAAAATAATTATAAAACATTGAATAATACATTTAAATTAGAAATATAAATAAAAATTATCATTATTAATATTAATATGAAAATAAATTTAAGAGATAGCTATTTTAAAAAAATATTTGATTATTTATTAAATTTAATTCGCTATTCACACTTTTTCTTATTTCTAAAATTTCAAATTTATCTAATTGTAAACCAGTTGTATTTGTATGTAAAACTTTTAAACCTTTATTTATGTCAAACGAATGATTGGTTTCTAAAATATGATTTGCAAATTCAGAATAGTTGTTATTATTTAAACATCTTAGGTGTTCCTTAACCCTAATACTAAAATTTCTACAAGTCTTTCCGATGTAAAAATAGTTGCAATCATTACAAATCAGTTTATATACTCCCGATTTATTCAAAATATTATCTTTATCTTTGTTATTTAAAATGTATTTTTTTAATTTATTATTGGTATAAAAAGCTGGTTGGATAGTATTTGGCAAGTTTTTAATTATTAAATTCGCGGTATTGTTATTTAAAAATAATATTTTTCTCCATTGTTTATTAACATCAGTTATTTGTGGATATACATAATATAAAATAAATAAATAAATCCCAAAAATAAATTGGAATAATAACAACACGATGTTTCAGTTTTCATTTTCTGCTACTTTATTATGTCAAAAAGAGAAAATTACTTCTCTAATATCAAAGTGTATTCAATAGCAGATCAAAGGTTTTTGGATAATTAATAATCCTATTCTGATATTCCGCTACACTACAATGTTACAGTTTTTCTCTCTCGGATATTTCTGTATCTCGGTGATGTAAAATTATATAAGTTTCGCAAACAGAATACATCTTCGGGGTCGACGTTCGATGGCCAGAAGAACAAAAGACGTAAATAATTTCACTAAATTTATGTGAAAAAATCTGGCCATGCCGGAATTCAAATGTGAACCCCGAGTTCCAAGCAATTGCATTTACATACCGGCCGCAGAAGAGGAAATGTCTGTAATGTATGATAAAAAATTCCTACATGTTATAAGGAGAGTAAGATAAATACGAGAATAAGTTTGCAAAAAACTGTACGTTGCATTTTGGACCATAATCTGATTACTCTGGAAACATGACTTTGTAAGTTGGTTTTTAAAACCGCAACAATTTATTTAAATGAATTTAATCGCCAAAATCTCAACACAAAAAGACAGATTACATTATATCTTACGCAAGTAAGTACCTTTCTCGAAAATCTATAGAAATCCGTTTGTGTGGAGGAGCAAAAGCTCTTGAGCGGTGTGCTCTGGCGTTAAGAAAATTATACAGCAGTTTTTGTTTGTTAGGTGAAACGCTGCTTTTTTCAGCTCTCAACTTCGTTTACATTACATACAAAAAAGTGGTTTTGAAACTCGGAAACGGGTGCTTAATTACCCAATTTGGTTCTGATAGAATTAAATGATTTGTGTTTCCCTCTTTGATAGCTGAAAACATATCTTGTGCTATGATGAAGTATCAACTTAGCTTGTAACGGATTGAACCCACCTGGGAGCGAACCCGAAGGGTAGCGCAACAAACCACTCCGCCACAAACCCTTCAAATGGTATATACATCCTATTTTATTATTTTATATGTTACCTTCTTTGTCCGATGTATTAACCTAAAATGGAAGCGAGAAATACAAAAAACAAATTCTGTCCAACTTTAATTTTTCACTGAAATGCTGACCGAACGCTCCAGCTTTTAGTAATGCGTTTGTCTTCATAGTAACAGGTTGCGCCTTTTTTTCGTAGGTAAGTTTAATGTGTTTTTCACTGAGGAAATTTCACGCCTGGATCGTCTGGAGCCAGTGAGACTATGGCATCACCAGTTGGGGTATGTTGTGGGGCTGAAGGTATTGAGGAGGGAAGGAGATGGGAAATAGGAAGGTGGGGAAGTACCTGGCTATCTGGTCACCAAAAACGGCTAAAGCCATTTCAAGCAATGTTTCGATTCTGAATGGTGGGGTTTCACCAAGGCAATACTGAGAGTATATACCACTCTGGAACGCGCCGCAAATATACTACATATAACTTTAAATAAACGAAATGTGAAATAAGACAATTTAATCTAATAAAATTTACTTGGGTACACCCGGATTAGAACCCGCGACCTCCGGATTCATACCACTCAACCACGGAGACCGTCAAATGTTGAGTGAAATTTACTGATTGCTTCGAAGCAAAAATAAACGGGTGAATTATGCATATTTTTGATGAATTTAAATAAAAAAAAAGTATGTTTGTTATGACTGATATATATAGAGTCAATATTTATTACTCTAAATGATAAAGAATAATCGAAGATAGGAAAAAAACGCCAGTTATAAAAGTAAAATTATTTCACGTTTCTATTAATGCGCTAAAGAAGAACGCTTCCATTCTACGGTTATGGGGGGGCAACCTTAACCAAACAGTGAGTATTCAGACGCTGATGTTGATGATAGTTCTATAATATGTTAACTTTCTCATTCCAGACTAATTTATGCACTTGAAAAATAATTAGATTAATTTTGTCAATACCCAAAATATCTGAGTTCGCGCTGTCCCCACCGACAAGGCACTACCTGCCACGGCGCGTTGCCCAAAGTGCTTTAAATTACTTCGTCAAATCGAATTATCATCCTGATTTCAGCCGTCGGAGTTTCATCTCCTCCTGTTTAAGGTAAGAATGCCATCAATAATAGTGTGCCGTCACTGGAAAACGAGACACAAGATGGGTAGGCTTTCAAGACTTTCCATTTACAAGAATTTGGGTGCTACTGTAGAAAACCGTTAAAATTGACATTTTAACTTCAACTGCTTTATTTTTCACAGATTTGTAATAAAATTATTATGTGTGAACTACCTATGTTAACATTACAACATCTATACATACATACCAATTCATTTCCACTACTCACGGCAGTTCTTCCTAACCCTACTGAGCAAATACTCTCTTAATACGCTCTTCCCAACGAAATTCTTGATCAAATTTATGATCAATTTAGGATATCGATTTTTGTGGTTTAAATTTTCCTCAACAGACGACTAGTTATAAAAAGTGTCAACCGGACGAATAAATGCCAGTGAAATGTCAAACGTCATTATTGGTTTTTGATCTATTTATCGCGATTCAAATATTGAATGACAAATATTTATTTCCGTTTTCGAATGTCAAAACATGTTTTTTGTATATTTTCAAGAAAACTGGAAAGAACTAAACTTATTTTAATTATTTGCTACGTTTTGTCATATTTTTCACGAAAGAGAAACGTAAAATGTCAAATGTACGTCTATGAAAGTAGCGGGCGCTATTTTAATTTCTATGAAAGTGGGCGAACACTATTTAATAGTCTTCGAAAGTGGACGGGCACCTCCATAGACAATTTAGTATAAAAAAATGCTAGTAAATAGGCAAACAGAGCGAATACTCAACAAAACCTTTGTCTGATTGGTGCCTCAGAATGATCATTCGAAATTAAAAATGCTTGGAAACAGGCAAACAGAGCGAATACTCAACAAAACCTTTGTCTGATTGGTGCCTCAGAATGATCATTCGAAAAGTTGGGAAGAACGGCCATTAGATATTAGAAAAAAGTACAATGAAACCTGCTAATATTTCTGTACCGGAAGTAGATAATTAGGTTTTTTGATTATGGAAATTTTATTACGGCGTATGTTGTTTATAAATTTAATGATTATACATTTCCTGTATTGGCAATGACTTGTAAATAGTCACTGTCTTAGCAATAATTAAGAGTTAAACTTAATAGTGCTATTATTAAGTTCTGTAAGTATTTTTTGTTTTTATTACTGTAACAGATATTTCGGCATTCGAGGCCACTTTCAAACTGCGGTTAATTCATATTGAAATTAAGAAAATTGATTTATGTGAATTAAGTAAGAAAAGTGATTCATGTAAATCAATTAAGAAAACATTTTCATGTAAAAACGGGGAAAACACATAATAAATGTAAAAACCTCACAGGATAGAGAATTTGAATTATTTTTTACTAAATCGGTGTTACCGATGGCAAATAATTATTTTAAACACCCGTCCAAATTAGAATAAGGTGGGAGTAAATAAAAGCATATAAATAAGTCGTCGCAGTGTGGATTAACCGCAGTTTGAAAATGGCCTTGAACGCCAAAACAGCTGTCACAATACTAAATACAAAAATACTCGCAGAACTTAATATTAACATTATTAACTTTGATTTACATTAATAATAATAATTGGATTACTTCTATAGCGTCGTTTTCGTGAGAAAATCACCTCAAGGGCGCTTTACAATTAATTAAATAACATATACAACCAATACCTTACAGTTAAACTTAATTACTAATGGCTTATAAGTAAGACTTATGGCTAGGGACTAACTACTGAGACTTATAATTAGTGACTTACATCTATGGCTTATAGGTAGTCACTTACATCTATGGCTTATAGGTAGTCACTTACCAACTAAAAGTTAAAGCTAGTGACAATTTAAACTTAAGTAGGCATAACTAGAATAAAAACCTAACACATATATAAACCTAGTACCTATTTAAAACTAATCCATATCTATGACCGAGTGCATATTGTGTATACAATACTGCAAAATGACGTATAACTATGGCTTAAAACTAGAGTCTTACAACTAACATACCTATTTATAATAATATAAATACATGTATGATTATTGCTCGTGCTGTCAGTGGTAAAGCACACAAAAGTGTAATAATTTTTATTGAAATTAAAGAAGGTATTCTGGGCGGTAGAAGGTAAATAGGAATATAAGTAATTCTCTTGGACTGAGTACTCGAAAACACCATTAGACCAATGGAGTCGTTATTCTGGAAACGATAATTTAAAAAGATGAGTCTTTAGTTTTGTTCTGAATTCAGTAGAGCTGTCGATTTTTCTCAAATATGAAGGGAGTTTGTTCCAGGCTGTTGGGCCTTCCACCGCAAAAGCTCGGTCTCCGAAATTGGTATTGGGATTGCGTTTAGGTACTGAGAGTCTTCCTATGGCCGTTGAAGACGCTGATCATGACATTAAATTTAAAAATAAATAAATAAAAGGAGTTCAACGAATTAAGCGCAACAACAATTAATATTAATTATGGGGTTCAAAAATATTAGTGTTCAAATAATAGATGATCCCCTTTTAATGTTGACTCTCAGCCGGATTCAATTTTTGATCAAATTGTGATCTGCTAATCAGCATAATTTAACCGTTATCTGTGTGATCAGTTGGGCAACTTAGAATTATTCGTTTTCTTCATGATTTGATTAATATCTCGATGTCTTCCATTAAGAACTTTCATTAAATATGGAAGCCGGCTCTTTTTTTTCTCTATGCTTCATCTTTCAATGTAGGACGTAAATTATGTTTAGTTCTTCTAGCGTGATCTTTATCAATGGGTACCGTGACTACTGCCCTAATTATTTAGTAGATCAAATTTCTAGAACAATACAACCCCAGTTCTCCTTACTTAGGTAGGTAACACTACAAAGCGTCTTAGCAGCATTAACACTTAGCAAGGCTTTACTTGAATTCTGTATACAGAGAACTTATCGGATAATATATTATTAATATGTTGGTAATTGGTAAGTGCGTACTCTCCGTTTGTATGGGTTTTCTATGTAAAGCACGTAAACGCGTCAGGTTAAAAATATCCGTAAAACAAAATGTAATTTAAAGTTGGTAAAAAAACTTTCCCACTTGGTCTATCTTTCGAATACCTGGGGTTTCGCTACCGAGAAAATGATAGGTACGGATAATTAAAAACCGTGCGTAATATTTTTGAATTGCCATGAGATACACCTGTTAAAGATATTTACCGGCACGCACTTTATCGTTTGAAATTATTCGAACCATGAAATAACAAACACTATTTTAAATATGATTTTTTTTTTTTTACAGTAACTCCACACAGGAGACCAAGGAGGAAATAATTTCCCTCGAGGCCTATATTATCTTTGGGGATGCTGTGTGGAGGATCTTTTAGAGGATAGGAAGGAGTGAACTTGGGTCTTGAAGAGACCCATGTTATAGGATGGAGGTAACACAGAGGCCGGCAGATCATTCCACAGCCGAGCTGTTGAACACAAGAACGAGTCGTAGAAGCGACCCGTTCTCATGTGACAAATGTCAACCGTGTGCAAAATGTTGGGCGCGCGTTTGGCGTGTTTCCCGACTATGCACCGGTGCCGAAGGGATCAATGACGCTTGTTCCTCAGAGCATCTTCCATTAAAATACCGGTAGAACAAGGACAGCATTCCCACCCGACGTCTGTGCTCCAAAGATTGCAACCCATTTGTTAAGATAGGCGAATCTATCAAACGGACCGTCCGTTTCTGCACAGAGTCAAGGTTTTTTTTCAGATATTTTGGGACTCCCGACCAGAGGTGGCTGCCAAATTCTACAATGGGGCGAACTTGCGATTTGTACAGGGTCAGCAGTTGTGTACTATTAAAAGTATCTGCGGGCTCTGTACAATACGCCCAGCTTCTGAGAGGCTAACTTTACTCGGGTTTCGATGGAGACCCCATACCTGAGCTGATCACTTAAGGTTACACCAAGCATATCAATGGAGTGCTTGTTGGGAAGATTGCTTCCATTAAAGGAGACTAGATTGTCATTTCGATCCCTTTTAGACGTAATCAGACATGATTGGGTCTTTGAAACATTAAATTCGACGAGGTTATTCTTACCCCAAGAGGGAGACCCTCTCGAGGTAACCGTCCATTCTCTGTTTCAAAGCCCTCCGAGCCGTTGGAGTTTGTGTGCCCTTTGGGGGCTTGTCAAACAAAAAGCAATCGTGGACTGTACTGTCATCCGCGTAACAATGGATTGGTGCACATGTCAAGAGGTCATTGATGTGCAACAAAAACAATGTCGGAGATAGAACCGAACCTTGTAGGACGCCAGCATTTATTGAATGCGAGGAAGAGATGAAACCATCAGCAACCGTCTGAATCGATCTCTTTCTCAAAAAGTCGGCAATCCAGGTACACAAGGAAACGGGAAGTCCCTAAAAAGGCAGTTTGTTGACAAGTCCTCGGTGCCAAACCCGGTCAAAGGCCTTAGAAATGTCCAGTGAGACCGTTTGAATCTCACCATAACGTTCCAGGCACCGTCCCCAAACATGCGTCACATACGCGAGAAGATCACCGCACGAGCGGTTCCGCCGGAATCTGTACTGGCGGTCGTTAATGATTTTGTTCTTCTCGAGGTATGTAAGCAGTTTGTCGTTGATCACACGTTCCATCACCTTGGACAGAACTGATGTGATCGCTATGGGGCGGTAGTTGGCCGGGTTGGAGCGGTCACTTTTCTTAGGTATAGGATGAATGACCGCTTTAAATTTCATTGCCATACTCACACAAACATAAAACTGTAATCACGACGTTCACCAACATAATACATGACAACATCACAAAGTACACATATCAAAAATACACTTGACAAAATACGGACTGAAATCATTTGGAATACATTGCTTACACTAGCTATAACAAGTTGCCTGAGGAATTGAGACATGTGTGCGCTTCGGACTAATCTCGAAATGATGTTCTGAAATCTTATTTTTTTAAATGCTTTTTGGAAAAACATTTATCACAGATACCTACTCTGTTCTGATAGTCGTCTTTAAGCTTTTTAAATTCTGATGTAGGTATATTTCTCTCTTGTGGAACGTTGTTATGTATATTTCGAGCCTGTAGATTTATTTATCTTATTTTCCTATTGTTCATATATTTTATATTTTTAAAATTCTCATATACATATTTGCCTGAAAAACCTTGTAAAACTTGATATATGTAGTAATAATTAACAGTCCCAAAAGGAGTTGAATTGATAACTTATGGGAATGCAGCATATCTGTATGTCTTATTTGAAATTTAAAAAAAAATCGTACTCGTTGATATGATTTCATCATCATTCGTTTATTAATCGCTACAAAATATGTTAGCATTCCGTATTGAAAAGAGTTTCTCTACAATTTTTATTTAACTACATTTCATATAAAATGTTACATTGTGGATGAAATTCGTTAAAATATATTTTGATTCCTGGGTTGTATCTTGATTTTTTTTTAAATTTCTAGTTTCTAATATACTTGTATGTATCAGTATTGTAAATTTTAGAAAATAACATCAATAACTCACAATGAAAATATGAAACAGAAGACAGAAAAATTTATAAAAAAGGGTCGCGACTGAGACTTGAACTCAGAACTTCTAGTCCATCGGAATATGCGTCTCTACCATTTGAGCTACAGAGACCTTGTTGGATTCCGTCATTTCTATCAATATCATACTTCCCTTTTTTATATGAATACTGCACTATGACATCCCCAATTGGGGAATGTTGTGAGGCTGAAGGTATTGGGGAGGGGAAGGAGAAGGAGGAAGGTGCGGAAATACCTGGGTATTCAGATCTGGTCACCAAACACGGCTTAAAGCCATTTCAAGTAACGTTTCAATTCTGAATGGTGGTCTTTCACCAGGGCGATATTGAGAGTACCCTGGAACGTCCCCAAATATACTATGCATTAATTTTAAAGCAATTAATTGTGAAACAGCACAAATTAATTAAAATAAAATTTACTTGCGCACGCCGGGATTTGAACCCGCGACCTCTTCGGATTCGTAGTCGAGAGCCTTATCCCTCGACCATGGAGTCCGTCAAGGAAGTAAGGGGGGGGGGGGTGTCTTATAAATCTTCATTATTACTTCTTTATTATCTTCATAATTATTATTCACTTGAAACAATTCAAAGAAAAGTAATAAAAACCGTATGACTTCCCAACAAACATTATATGAGTATTCAAACTCTCTTCAGTCCTACCATTATCACAAATATATAACAATATAGCATTAATACACGCATATAACAATATCAGTAACAACACATATTTAGAAACAGACAATAGTATTAGAAATAACACTCTAATGGAACTACTGCCACGGACAACAGCAGCCCTACACCATCCTGCATGTAAAGCCATAAAATAATTCAATAAACCACCAACGGACACAAGAATAGACACAAACAAGATTGATAAAAACGATTTGAAGAATTCAATAAGGTCTCGGTAGCTCAATTTGAAGAGACGCAAATCCCGTATAGACTAGAGGTTCCGAGTTCGACTCTCAGTCGCGACCGTATTTAAAAAAAAAATTATGTGTCTTTCTGTTTCATATTTTCATTGAGACTTATTGATGCTATTTTAAATAATTAATATTACAATGAAGTGTAAAACTTCAATAAGTTTATTCTAATTTTAATAATAATTATTATTTTAGTATAATATTTTTTTAATATAATTATTTTTGTACAATTTTGTTTATTTAATGCAATTATTTCAGTATAATTTTGTTTTAATTAGTTTAATTTTATTTATTTAATACAATTATTTCAGTATAATATTATTTATTTAATATAAATATTTTAGTATAATTTTTTTTATTTAATATAATTTCTTTTACATTAAAACCCAAGGATTTACCTTCTCTCACCGCTTATTGTTATTTTTGTATGTGTTTTTTTAATAATTTGTTTGATGCTTATGTCATTCTTATTTTTTTAGTATACATTGTATCCTGACGAATAAAACATTGATTTTGAAACGTGTCGATATTTATTTATGAAAAATAGTGGTTTAAACAACAAACCAATTATTATTTAATACGAAATTTCTTGGTTTTTCAAATATCTACGTAATTTTTGTTTTTTTATTAAATATTACTTTATTTTTCCCTAGGTAAGTTAATTCATTTTTATAGTTCATTGAAAAGATATTATGTAGAAAGCATTCCCCGTTATCGGACTGAATCGACATTTAATTTTATTTTCGGGTTCATCGACTTGTGACTGCTTTTCAGCCTTATTCATACAACAATGAAATACTTAGTTCAGAACGCAGTCATCCAAGATGCTCCGTTTTCGTGACGTGAAAAATCTACACATAGGATGTTTCAAAAGAGAATCATTCCTCAAAAGTACTTTGAAAGCATTTTTCATAGTATCAATAATACATTAAATATCTACACAAGCCTTTGGGTGTTACTATTTGTCTGTTTACGAAACTACGTAGATTGTATACTTTACCATTGTAGAGTCATTAGTTTAGTTGTAGTTTCATACGTTTGCCGTATCGTAGAAGGTACGATGTTTTGTATTCTTTTCAATTTCTTGCTTCATTACCCGCTACATGCCCAATATATAAGTATATACATAATTAATTATATATTGTTTGTATACGTATATGAGTGATAAAACCATGTATGATCATGTGGAAAATGTTGAGATTCGTAATGAAGAAGAATGCAAGGCTGATGTAAGCGTAATGAATAAAATTATGAAAGGAACGCTTAGATGGTTTGAGCATGCAGAATAAATGAAGAAAGGAGTGTAAAGAGAATATGCGACGTGAATGGGAATGGAAGAAGAAGCCGGGGTCGCCCGATGAAGACATGGCACGATCAAGTGAATCAAATATTCGAGTCGAGCCATGTCAGAAGTAGAAATAATAGAAGTGAATGAAGCAAGAAGTTAATGTCAAGATCGAGTTATTTGGCGGTCCGTTCTTTCTGCTTACCCATGTGGTAAAACGGCGTGATGGTTAGTTAGTTAGTTACTTTTATCAATATTTTCCCATAATTAGATATTTACATAAAAACAGACACACGTACAAACGCCACAAAATGCAGGACATCACGCGCGACGTCACTGAAGACCGATAATGTTTTCGTTTTGAATATTTGGTCGTTTCCTCCTGAAGAAGGTTTTCTATGGTTTTCCTTATTTCCAAAGGCGAATTTTGTGAAATTCCAAAAAATAGGCCATTGTCGATACACTCCTAATCCTTAAAAACATAAATAGACAAGTATGTATATATAGCTGCTCTGATGGAGAAGTTGAGCTGATGATTTCGGGTGCAAGGTACATGCAATTTTAGTAGAGTTTTTTTAACAAACAAATTTTCCTTAGAATAATCACAAGACGCAAAATGCAATAACGGCCAGGTAACAATTTAAAGTACCATCGTGCGGTGAAGAGTTTTAGGCGCAAATGATGCCGTTCTGTTTGTATAAAGAACATGTAGTTAATTTAATGATATATAAGAAACCAAAGAATAAAATAACAAAATTACTGCCCCATTGGTGAGGATTGTGACCCCAATCCAATTGTCTTGATGAATCAGGCTCCTCCACTTTCCTCGGTATTGACGGCAATGCACCGATAGGAGGGTCGCGGACGCCAACACACAGTGGCGGATTTTTATGATTTGTTTTGTTGTTCATTGTTATTTATAAGTTTTAATATGAAATGCCGCTTTAATGTTTATTTATTTAATATCAACGGTATATATATACCATAAACAATAATTGCATATCATAATTAAATATAATCATAAGAATACATTATAAATATATTTTTAAACTAACTATTAAATGTGGCATTAAGTCGTACAATAATATCAGAGAGTATATAAAGGGAAAAAGTTCATGAAGGTTATAAAAGTAAAATATATGCGTACATATAAAACATAGAATAAACTTAAGTAAAATTAATATTGATTGAAAAGATATTCTTTTACTTATCTTCTTCTATGAAGTTAAATAGATCCGCTACATCTGCATATCTATTACTAACTTCATGTAATCTAGGTACAAGCGAGTGTTTGTAATGCTCAGTACTGATGTTGTTACATTTAAAAAGGATTTAAACCATAGTAGCTCTCGTAGGTATATGAAATTGAATGAGGTTAATTAAATCAAGACTGTCTATAGTACCATTTAGAATTTTGAACATAAAAATCAAATGTTGATAATTTTTTTTAAAATAAAAAAATCAAATCATTTAAAATAAGTATTTTAAACGATTTGAAACAGTTTTACAGAAAATAAAATAGAACTCTTACGCTCGGTATTGCATATTATCGATTAAAATATTATTATACTTCAAATAAAGATAATAATAATACAAAATAAGTAGACCAATGATAGTTGACCAACAAAAAAATACTAAAATGAACATAATTAGAAAGTGTGATTTTTAGTTGTAGCGTTATTTTTAGTGATTTTTTTTTTGGGAAAACTCTTTAGGTGATTAACATAAACCTGAAATAATCTAAAGAATTTGTAATGTAACTGGGAATTCAAAAATTTTACAGAATCATTTTCCATGATAATTTAATTCCACGATCAGTTAAATCAGTCGGAAATCTTCCTCTGCTTCTCCCGCTTTCCACTCTGCCAGTGACCATAGCTTCTCTGTGTTCGAGTTTTCAGTTTGGCGAACGACGTTAGAATTTCTGTAAGACCTTTACCTGTTAAGAAACTTTACAAAATAACAATGATACATTTACCCAATTTCCAATACTTCACAAAATTACAATAAAAAAGGGTATGCTTTACATTGACGGTTCATGATATGAATCATTGGGAGTTCAATAATAAAGCGATTTAAAAAAAAAGTCACGAATTAGGTAATACAAAAAAAATAACTGATAAGGTGAATAACATATAAAAAAACATTGTGTTGCAAAAATTTCTACCTTTATATGATATGACCTTTTTTTTAAAACCTATTTTTTTTTAAATTTGACAAAAGTCATTAGAGTCGAATCTCATCGTGAATTAACTGTTCAAAATTAGAAATAACACAAAACTCTAAATATCACAATAATGAATTAAAAAATATTTTGTATTCACCACTTTATTAATATATATATGTACTCGTATATCATGTGTCTCGAAAGCAATACTTTCCTCATCAGGAATATACAGAATACTAAAAAATAAGAATGTCATGTATAGACAGATGATAAACATAGAACACAATAATGTAAGAATACACAAATTATAAACATAAAACTAAAATTTATTAAAGTCGGTAATTTTTTAATTAAAAATTATTACAAAACGCCGAATAACAAATTAATATTAGAAATTAAAAAGGTAATATATTTTTTTATTTATATTAATTCGAAAATGAATTCAAGAGATACCTATTTTAAAAAAAGTATTCGATTTTTAATTACATTTAATTCACTCTTAATGCTTTTTCTGATTTCTTAAATTTCAAATTTGTCTAATTGTAATCTGGCTGCATTTGTTTGTAAATTTTAAACCTTCATTAATATCAAAATAATGATTGGTTTCTAAAATAGGAACATAATTTTTTATTAACATTTTTTATTAAATATTTACCTACTTTAATCAATTTTTAAAGAATGAGAACACGAATATTTTGTTGAAAATACGTCAATTCTATTTATTCAATAGACATTGTTCGTAATATTTAGGCACCCTGTTTCAATTTGTGAATTCAGTTGTAAGCATTCAGAAGCTGGCTGCACAGTGCAAGACGAGAGGCCGTGCGTTTTTACATACATAAATAATACATATATTCCGCGCAACGAGGTAATCAAGTTTAAAAATCGGGGAGCGCATATCAAATGGGCTGCTTTCGGTTTGTCACCCCTGAATTATGCATCAGGTGGGACTGTGAGGCGGCGTTTCGGGGAGGAGTTGCAAACGCGGGGTCGTTTAAATACTAGAAAAATTATGAAAATTAGAAATCGAGTTACGAATGTTTTTTTAAAGGACGCTTAAGACCTGAACGATTTGCTGCGGTAAAAATGCCTTTTTCGGTTTATGTGAACGTGAGTGCTTTCTACGCTTAGCCACTGAGACTACGGTATGAGAAATTTGGGGGATGATGTACCTGATAAGGCTGGTAAGTCTGATAGAATTGGGGATGGAATTAGGAAGTATATGGCTATTTAATCCTGGTAATTATAGATTGTTGAACTCATTTACACAACGTCTCACTTTTGAATTGCAATCTTTTACCAGGGCAGTACTGAATACTTTGGAATAAGTATACCACGGTATACCTGCTGTGGTTTATTTTCATCTTACTTCTGTACTATATTTATATTTATAATTGGCCTAGTGTACTGATTTGTAGACACAAAAAATAATATCCATTGCAAAAAAGCTTTTTTCTGTTTTGCCGTGTTTTTACTTACCAATGGTGAATATTTATTTGTGATAAGTAAAAAGGCAGTATAATATTTTACTTCGTTTATAAGTTTAACAGGATATTTAAATTTCCCTGTCATTTTATGAATGAAACAGATTTTAGAAGAATAGAAACACGAAAATGAACGAATGAACTCCACTCAAACGTCAAAAATCTACACCGTCATAGAGCGTGAGGCAGTGAGAATGTATTTCAAGATGGTAAATATAAACCCAGCATGTTCGTAAATGTAAGTATATACACAGTAGCTTCAACGTAAGATCTGTGTTTTTACCTATAGAAATAGAAATACCGCGTTTTTACTTGCCAACAGCGATGAAATTGCTATAAAATCAAAAACAATGTCATCTTTTTTGATACGAAAAAAGAGTAACTTTAAATATATCTTATTTAAAACATAAGTAATTCGATACATAAAAAGTTTCTATATTTACCTTGTAATTTTGGGAATTGCTTTGTTTTTACTTAAGACGGCAGCATTGATCATAGGTATTAAATGAAAAATGTGTACGAGTATATATAAATATTATTATCGTATCGTATATATATTCTCATCGAGAATTGAACCCGTTACCTTCTGGGTTGGAGTCAAAGAGTTTACTGCTCTTCCACGGAGGTATTCAAAAGATTGTTGCGAAGGTGGCCGCCGGTACTTACACCTTTACTTATTTATTCAAAATGCAAGTGCGGTCCCACTATGGCAAAACAGGTTACATTGAAAATTTGCGTATTCCAAGCGAACGCATTATTTTAGTAGCAGAGCGAGACGGAATAAGAGAAAAAGATTTTTTTCATTATTTTCAAAAGTTCCTTCAAAAAGGGGCACAAAAAGTGGCAGGAGAAGAAAGGGGATGAGTCATGTTTTATTCCGTACTTAATACCCTTCTCCAGTTGCTATGGCTTGACGTGAATGTCAAAACATGACACGCTGGCGGCTGCTATGTATTTCTAAAGGTAGGTAAGTACTGCCTTTATTTTTTCTCCCTATCGGTAGACAGGCTGGGGAGGAAGTAGACTTATCTTTCGTCGTCTGATGAACTTGTGGAATTTTTGCATTGCTCGAATATTTTGTTGGCATTTACTGTAAACATGAATGTTTTAAACTGGGGGGTAATGCTAAAAGTACCAATGCCCGTTTTGTTTCTGTCGGGGTATAGTTAAAGCCCAGGATTATAGTAGTAAATTAATAAATAATATGTTTAACAAAAATTTCAAGGAAAAATGATTAAATCTTATGTACGTTCACGAGTATATCCACAAATAACTGAGTTAGTAAACAGTGGAGAAAAATATTGTTTTTAAATAATAATAATAATATCTCTAATTGAATAATTAAAAACATGCCAAATACTATCCAACCAGCTTTTTGTAGTAATAATAAATATGTTTAAATAACAAAGATAAAGATAACATTTTAAATTAATCAGGGGTATATAAATTAATCGGGGTATATAAATTAATCGGGGGTATATAAATTAATCGGGGGTATAGAAATTAATCGGGGGTATATAAATTAATCGGGGGTAAATAAATTAATCGGGGGTATATAAATTAATCGGGGGTATATAAATTAATCGGGGGTATATAAATAAATTTTTTATTATTCCTAGTTTACTATTTTTACACGGGAAAGATCTGTAGAAATTTCCACACTAGAGGGAACACCTAAGGTGTTTAAATAATATAAACTATTCTTCAATTCGTATAAATACAGGCTTAAAAAATTTACATAAAATTACAGATAATTTTCAATTTTTAGAAATAAGATAAAAGCGTTAATAGTGAATTAAATTTATAAAAAATCAATTTTTTTTTTAAATATCCACCATTTGAATTTATTTTTCAATTTCTAATATAAATTTGTTATTTAATATTTTATGATAATTTTTGATTAATTACTTAATTAATTTAATTATTTTTTGTTTATGTTTATAATTTGTCTATTCTTAAATTATTGTGTTCTAATTTTTATCATTTATCTGTACTTGAAATTATTTTTTAGTATTCATATATTCCTGATGAGGAAAGCATTGCTTTCGAGACGCATGATATATATATACGAGTATATTAATAAAGTGATGAATACAAAGTAATTTTTAATTCATTATTGTGATATTTAGAGTTTTGTGTTATTTCTAATTTTGAACAGTTAATTCATGATGAAATTCGACTCTAACGACTTTTGTTAAATAAAAAAATAAAATTAAGTAAAAATAAAGTGTTAAAATTAGGTCATATTAGAAATTTATGCAACACAATATTTTTCCATGTTATCCGCCTTTTCAATTATTTTTGTAACAAAATAAATCCCGTTACAATGTGAACCTATGATATTTCGTGTATTACCTAATACTTGGGGCTGTCTTCAAATAATATTAACTTATTTTTATATCTAATACCTATCTCTCCACACAAGCCCTTGAAATGTAGTGACTTCATAATATATAATATTGAGTGAAGGAGAAAAGCTTTTCACAAAGTAGTTTTTAATTCAGCATTGCTGTCTAGAAATTATTATATTTCTAGATTAGATTTCTCCGTGATTACTTATCAATTGTTGCTGCAACGTCACTTGCGATCAATTATAAACAATAATGTCAACTCTGCAACCAAATTGGTAGTTTTGTTTGTTTGCCGGACGGCAGAATTCTAAATGTGAAAGCTGCGTCTAGTGCACTCGCCTGCAACTGAATTAACCCGTGCTCGCACTCCGCGCGTATTATCGGTGCACGCACGTAAATTCCATTTTAACATTAGCTATGCGCAACCAAAATTTGATAACCTATCTGTGAAAATTAGATTGCTTTAAATAATTTTGCAGTGTGGCGAATAGCTGAATAGCGAAATTGATTTGTTTGAGGCAGTTAGCTAACGGCCACTTTCGTCTAACCATCTTAGCGGAAGCAAAGTTTAAATTACAATAAAACCCTTAATCATCGTACTAAGTCTGGTTAACTGGTCCCAACCGTTTCGGAGCTAGTGGGATTATGGCATTCCAAATGATGGTATATTGTGAGACTGAAAGGAGTCGGAAATGGAAGGAAACGGGGAAATAAAGATTGGAAAGTACCTGGCTATTCAAATCTAGCCAACAAACACTGCTTTTTCTAATCAATCAAAACCAATCTGAAAAAATGAAACTTTATGTAACAAAATGAAAATCATTCGAATATAATGTACTAGAAACAAATAAATTGTTTCTTCAAGAGATGTGTATTAATTTTTTAGGGCGCTGATTTTCGAAATTGTGGTTGTATTGCAGAAAACCAGTGATGGATAACCCGAGCCCCGCGATTTTATTTTGTTCGGCCCACTTGGCTAAATAGAATAAATTATAAATATACGCCATTCATTTATTGGTTCGACCTCAAGCCTAGAGAAATGTCTAGATATTTTTTAGGGCGCTGATTTTCGAAATTGTGGTTGTATTGCAGAAAACCAGTGATGGATAACCCGAGCCCCGCGATTTTATTTTGTTCGGCCCACTTGGCTAAATAGAATAAATTATAAATATACGCCATTCATTTATTGGTTCGACCTCAAGCCTAGAGAAATGTCTAGATATTTTTTAGGGCGCTGATTTTTGCAATTGTGGTTGTATTGCAGAAAACCAGTGATGGATAACCCGAGCCCCGCGATTTTATTTTGTTCGGCCCACTTGGCTAAATAGAATAAATTAAAAATATACGCCATTTATTTATTGGTTCGACTTCAAGCCTAGAGAAATGTCTAGATATTTTTTAGGGCGCTGATTTTTGCAATTGTGGTTGTATTGCAGAAAACCAGTGATGGATAACCCGAGCCCCGCGATTTTATTTTGTTCGGCCCACTTGGCTAAATAGAATAAATTATAAATATACGCCATTCATTTATTGGTTCGACCTCAAGCCTAGAGAAATGTCTAGATA
This sequence comes from Halesus radiatus, assembly GCA_022606495.2. Classification (NCBI taxonomy): domain Eukaryota; kingdom Metazoa; phylum Arthropoda; class Insecta; order Trichoptera; family Limnephilidae; genus Halesus; species Halesus radiatus. The sequence goes on along the minus strand of JAHDVE020003002.1, from coordinate 89,951 downwards.
TTTTTTAGGGCGCTGATTTTTGCAATTGTGGTTGTATTGCAGAAAACCAGTGATGGATAACCCGAGCCCCGCGATTTTATTTTGTTCGGCCCACTTGGCTAAATAGAATAAATTAAAAATATACGCCATTTATTTATTGGTTCGACTTCAAGCCTAGAGAAATGTCTAGATATTTTTTAGGGCGCTGATTTTTGCAATTGTGGTTGTATTGCAGAAAACCAGTGATGGATAACCCGAGCCCCGCGATTTTATTTTGTTCGGCCCACTTGGCTCAATAGAATAAATTAAAAATATACGCCATTCATTTATTGGTTCGACCTCAAGCCTAGAGAAATGTCTAGATATTTTTGATGTGTACCATTTTATAGGAGTACACGACATTGTTTTTGAAAACGTAGAAGTGAGAAGTATATCGAGAGTGAGTTTCGATATTTCTTGTTTAAATAAATCCGTACGGTTGCTATTAATATCAATAGTTCGGATTTCCGGGTCATGTGATCAAAATATTTAATAATTTCCTTTCTGTTTTACAAAATACACAGGGTTTTCGCGACAAACTTGGCTGACTTCAATATTTTGATTCGGCCGCCCAAAATTATAGGTTTTTAAGTGTACTTTATAAATTAAGATTGACAAAAAATAGACAGCATTTACGGTTTTGATTTCATTTTGATATGACATCGAAATGCGATAATTTTAGATATTTACACACTGGCTCTGTATTCGTACTATATTTTTTAACATTGTTTGTAATATTTCTACATCGATAGAAACAACACGAACTCCAATCATAATGAATTCATCAACTGGACTTAACGTAACCGGTACAACAATAATCTTGCAAATAGAGACGTAGGTAAATGCTGACATATTTAGTCCTAGTCATTATTGTTACAGAGGTTCACTGTACTGTATTCTGGGGGCAGATAATACGACTTGATGATAACTACAGTAATAATATTTATTTACATATAATTTTTATTTTCCTTGGCCGGCAATGTTCCCCTCATCCTTCCACTCCCCATCCATGATCCAACTTCAATACCTGCTTCCCCCCATGTGAGGTTATTATAGTTAATCGTATATTGTTGTAAATGTAACCGAACACTTTACCTTTATGCTCTTACTAGTTGATGTGTACCCGGCCTTGCTCGGGATTTTTCACTTGTCATTAGGGTGCCATAATTGATTTGACAGCGATAGTAACTATCTCCAAATAAAGAAACATCCATTTGAATATTTTATTTCATTCCAAACGTTATTTTTTCAAAATATATCTAAATCGTAAAGTACTTCAGTAGATACCTACTCGTGTTTTCCATTTTGAAAATATTCTACCCAAAAAAAATCTTCTTCTTTTGAATTTGCAATCTGTGGCTAACGAGAGTCTTATATCTATGGGCTAACCTAAATAAAATGTTGCGGGTTCAATGTTGTTCATACTAATTTTAAAACGTTAAAGCAAGGGTTTTACATATTTGATTTCAAACTACTTTCTAAACCTACTCGGCACTAATAAAAATAAATAAACTTACATTCATTTTTATATATGCATATCGTATATAATACAGTATTATGTTTTTATGTTAACTTCTCACTTAGTCCTGTAATCATTTTATTTTAGTTTTGCGTTCACTGTTAAGTTTTTAGTTTTTATACTTCTATTATTATGATGAACATTTATAATAGGTTTGTTTTTATTCATCATCTCTTTACGTCTTACATTATATTAGTAAGACTGTTTGTGTTCCAATAAATAAATAAATTAAACCTAATTAATAATTTATTTTTTTAATTGTTATACCTAGAATTTATTTTCATATTAATATTAATAATTTTTAAAAAAATCTCTTATGTAAATTTGTTATTCATTGTTCAATAATAATTTTTGAATAACATTTTTTGATTAATTACTTACCAACCTAAATTAATTTTTATTTATGTTTATGTCTATTCTTAGATTATGTTTATCATTTCTATATACTTGACATTATTATTGTTTAGCATTCTGTATGTCCTGATGAGGAAAGCTTCGATTTCGAAATATGTTGATATGTATATGTAAAAGTCATGATTACAAAGTAATTTTTAATTAATTTATAAATAAATTAAAGTAATAGAAGAAACTATTTAATACATAAATATCTACACGTTTCAGAAGAAAAGCTCCCCTCGTCAGGATAAGCAATATACCCTGACGTTGTTTATCATGATGGGGGGAGCTGTGTTTCTGAAACACGTAGATATTTAAATATATTTATATAATATGTTGTCACGAATAGTTTAGTCATATGTATCCTAGGTCCTACACGTCACTTACAATGATCTATGTACATCCACTATATAGATAAATATATATATATATATATAGTCGATGTACATAGTAACATATTTAAGAGTCAATTTAAATAAAGTTTTCAAAAAGAACACATTGTTATAAATTCCCAAAGACCATTTCAATTCAACAATTTCCACAAAAATAAGTAACCGACCAAGATCACGTGGCAACTAAGAAATCCCAAGAATAAAAAAACTATTGCCTTACAACTCCGTTAAGCCTGTCAAGGTATAAATTTATTTAATGCCCCCCCCCCGTATCACAATTAAAAAAATATTAGATAACTCCAACTGTAATTACAAGTTTTAATTTCTTCATAAATTTTACAAAACTTTCCATTGTAAATAATGTATATAAATTAGAAAAAAAAACATTCTAGATATGTTCAATCGGGCCTTTCAAAATATGAATAAAATTAAAATTTATTATGTTTACATCTTGTATGCGCCTTATTGTTGCATTTATTTTAAAGTGTACTGTTATATTCCTCTATTTTGTAGATAATGTATTTTGTAGTAAATATCATGTACAACAAAAACCACTGTATCTATATTACATTTTCTGATTTATTTTGTTTCTATATTTAGTTATCATTACTTTCGTTAAATGGCGCTGCTCCCCAACTCAATTACGAGAAATCTTTCTCTATTGAGTTGGGTAGTTTTTGTTAAATAAATTTATATTTTTTTGTAATTAGCTATTAAGATGTATCAGTACTATTAAATATTTTATATGTATTTATATTAAATAAAATAAAAATATGTATGAATACGTATGTAAATTTATTGAATCAATTAAAGAAGACCTTCGAAATACACAATAATTCTCTACCAATTGTGCTCACTAAAAATTGCTTTAAACTGATAAATATGGCTTGATAATACCTCCGTAGATTTCCGTTTGACGCGGTTCCAAATAATAACTTCTCTCCTCATTAATACCGCCTGCAGAATTAACGAGTTGCGCCATTAAAACAATAAATCAACATCTCAAATGATTGTTCAATGCAATGGGATTGCAATTATAATTTAATGAGGTTATGATGTTTCAAATGATAACACTCCCACAATAGTTTCATAATGCCATCATAATAGGAATGATATGTTATGGGGGTGGCTTTGCGGGTAGGCTTTAAAATTTTACATTATTTGCGCAATGCAGCAAAACCCGCAAAAAGCCTACATTTTGTAATAACTGATTTACTGATTTTAATTTATTAAAGTTCAAATGAGGCTTTATAGTACAGTGTTATTAGGGGATATAATTAAATGGGTTGCAAAATGACAAGCGTTTTATTGTGGTACAAAAATAACTATAAACATATTGAAAAATACAGGTACGAGCACGCAAGGCTCACTTGGAATAATAGAGATACTAGTTACGTCTATAGGTTGTCCTTTTCTTCTTCAATTTATACTGTATTATTGTCTTAAATAATGCTTGTTGCGAGGACGTTTTTACGTTGTTTTAATGAGCCGTGCTCGGAAAAATATTAACATTTTTATGTTTTAAATGTGTAATATTATTTTCGTAAAACGGGAATTTATACCAGCTAAGCTATTTCAAGTAGCTTGTTAGCCGGAGCTTAGTAGAATGATATTATACATAATGCAATAATTAAAAATCAAAATAAAACATAAAAATAGCACCACAATAATAACGTATTACGATCTATGGAAACAAGTTGAAAAATTAAAAACAGTAGAACAGTTTTGTTATGGTGAAAACAGACTCTAATACAAGAAAAGCAATTTAAATAAATATAATACAATCAAGGAGACTATCGTATTTATTTCAAATATAACATAATAAAAACGCAAAAAAAATTCTTAAAGCACTTCCCAAAAGTCAGGACATTTTACATATGTTAGTAGAACGAAGAAGTTGATTGGTCGGAGGCTGAGTTTGCAACGCGTCTGGTTCCCACTCAGGCATCGTGAGTTCAATTCCTCGGCCGGATATGTCCTCCATCTCGACACAAGCAACATATTTCGCTTTCTGTGACGCTAGTAGGAGATTAAAAATATACTATCAGGATATTCGTAATCCGGGAATATTTTCCTTCAAAAAAAAAGGAGATTTTTAATATATAAACGCGAAGGGAACAGTGAGCTTAGTGGCCGATCGTTCGAAGGAAAATATATATTTTTCGTATTGTAATTTTTTTTTCAAAGTTCCAGGGAACATTTCTCTTTCTTTCTGTGTCAACTGTGGTTAGAGGTGCATACATGTGGAGATAATCTTACCTACCCAGTGAGCGGGCTGCCTATTGCTACCGTTGGGCTTTTATTTAATTTATTTCAAAGGATTGTAAACTGTTTTTTATGTGCTAGCGGCATTTGCTGATAGCAATCTTAAATTTAAGCCAGCTACCTAAGGTAATGGAGGGTATAAGATGAAATTTTGGCGGAGACGGAGGGGGTCGGTGTTGGTGTCCAGCGGCTGAGGTTGGAGATAGAGAGATTCGAGTTCGATTCTAATTTGGAGTAAAATATTTTGGCTAATTCTATTATATGTTTTCGGAGTGGAGGAATTTTCGAGCCCGTGTTAGTTATGCTATTTCTGACGAATCAGAAACTTTTGGTGAATCGTCGGGAGAAATGTATTCTGGAATGATTCTATTCGAGGAAAAGCAGTGGGTAAAGAGATGTTGCGTTGTTTGCTGATCGTAAGCCAAGTATGTGTATGAAAAAAAAATTGTCAGCGTATACATGTATAAAACAATAATTAACCCATTTTTCAGGTAGGAATGGGCATTGGTCACGGGGATAATGCCGGCATCAATTTTCATTGGTATAAAATATTTTATTAGACTTTTCTTTTGGGGTTGTTACCATTAATACATTTGTTGACGAGATGTTGACGTTTGTCTTACTGCACTAAAAATATTGTGAGATGTAGCAAATTCACCAAGTTTGAATGATTTTATCTTTCAGGTACCTTTGATCTACCGTTGAATACCGTACCACCCTTATAAATAGATGGACAGTCATGGATGATTCATGAATGAGTGTGTTCGGGGGTCCAACCATGAGATTCTTAAGAGGGGTGGCGGGAGTCACTCCGTGGGGCAGAGTGAGAAGAGAAGAGAAGCTACAGTAAAGAATTGCAATCTAACATATCTGACTAGTAAAAGGGAATAAAAATTGTAATGATGATGCTAAGAAAAATAATTATTTACACGGTTGGGGTATCGATACTCGGTTCACAAGGAAAATATCTTTGACAAAAAAATACAGTTTGTCACATTACTGTGTTTAAGGCATAATGTGAAAGCACCAATGATCAGTAAAATGATATGTTTAAAGGAAATAAAAATAAATAAAAGAGTGAAATTTGGATGAAAAATCCAATGCGAACTCTTAGAAGATATTACCCTGATGTGCACCTATCATAACATATTAAAATATTTTTAAAAACCCAACATAAAATGTACCTGGTTATCCGTAGTTCATGTGACTAGGGGAAAACTGCTATAAAAGTTCACCTTAGCAAACAAGACGGAAATTACAGGGAAATAACAAAACTAGAAAGAACCATCTGTTCAAATAAAAGCTGACGAATGACTTTATAAAATTTAAAAAAACCCATAGATTCAGTAAATAAACACGATGTAATCCGTCTTCCAGAGGGTAATAAACCATCCCGAAAGTAGTTTTTAAAAACACAATAAACAGTACCGTCAGCAATAAAATAAATTTCAAACAATAAAAACAATATTAGAAAAGCAGGGAACTCACTCCCAACATCCATGCTAAATATAACATAGATTTAGTATTCATTTTACCAGTCTGAGGATGCCCGTGATAGGGTGAAACCGGTCCGGTCGAAAATAAATAAGTGGAAAAAAGTTACAAAGGTTTTTTAATCAAAAAAAATCATTTTAACACCGAAGGTGTTTAAATGACAACTATTCTGAATTTGTAAATCATATGTTAGATACCAATAATTTTTTATATAAATAAAGATTTAAACAATTTAACGTACAATAAAATCGGTTTACAATTAAACAAATTTGTAATTTTAGAAATCAGAAAAAGCGTTAATAGTGAATTAAATTTAATAAGTAAATGAATTTGTTTTTTAAAATAGCTACTTCTTGAATTTATTTTCATATTAATAATAAAAATGATTTATTTTTCAATTTTTATTATAAATTCGATATTCAATATTTTATGATAATTTTTGATTAATCACCTTACCCACTATAATAAATTTTTATTTATAATTTGTCTATACTTGACATTATTATTTTTAGTATTCTCTATATTCCTGATGAAGAAAGCATTGCTTTCGAAACGTGTATTTTAATAAACTAGTGAATACAAATCATATTTTTAATTCATTTATAAATAAAAGAGTATTAATCGCAGTTGTACCGAAAATGTGATTCGTTTACCATACAGTTCACATTTCCTTCCATAAATCGTTTGATTTGTTTCCATGTCGATGAATGTCGCATCGTAACCACTATCCGCATATTTTGACAAATCTTGGAACTGTTAAAATATACGGTTAACGTTCACGGTAATGGGATTTAAAAAGGCTTATACCCCGAGTATAGTGAATTAAATCAAGTAAGATTTCCATGTTGATTTAGGTTTATTAAAATTATTTCATTGATGTGTTACCTTTACATTTTATCACAATTATGCAAAATACTGTAACCTGAATTTTCAATAAGGCACTCAGCTTTTCCTCACAGAAATACGTGATAACATTTGCAGTTGGTGAAATATTCTTCCACCGGCAGACACATGTATCCACTTTAATGAGATCTTTGCCAATTGAAACGTTTTCTTAGAGCGTCGCTACTTTACCTGAATACCTTTGCGTATAAATGTTTTCTCTCGGCTGAAGCTACGAGGAAATTAGCCGCGCCAAGACTGTACGTTAGGAACCCGCCTTTAGTCAGATAAGTACCTTCCGGTTTCACGGTTGGTTTATAGGGGTGGGGGAGGCAATGCAATTTCCCATATCCGGTTTCAGAGTCCTCCCTTCCGGAACACGTGACAAACCACTAACAGTCATTTCGTCTTATGGGATTTTACGGCGTTTTGTTTTACCCTCCAACCCTTGGAGGAAACAGGATTTCATAAAAATGTTTTTCAACCTTATTTCAGGTAGAATTGTAATGAGGTTATGCTCTTCCAAATTTGTTGTGATGGAAAACTGTTTTTACAGGATACTTCCATCTATGATTCCACGTTTGTTTTATATCATCTTTCAAAATTTGAGTTCTTAGGTGAAGTACAAAATATGTTGTTTTATATACATTCATAAGTCATGATTATTTTAACAATCACCGGTCTAAATTTCCCTAAACTGTGGCACTAAATGTATCTACCGACTAACCCACCTTTGAGAAATATTGTAATGTCACGACCACACGATCGCCCAATATCCCAACTCCGAACGTTTGGGCGATCGTGTGGAGGGTGGTTCGTGCGCGTTGGGCCAACGTTGGCTAGGGGTTCAGCGAATTGGTCCGAGATCGCTACAGTGGCGAGCTAGGTTGGCCCAACCTTCACACTAGTTGGAGAACTCGCACGAATCAGAGTTTGGCAGGCGATTCCTAAAATGGCTGCCTCTAAAATTATGATTTTTTTTTCTAGGCACATACGAAAAAAAAATACTTCTCATCCGTACTAGATATTTACTAAACCTTTAATTTAAAAAATAGATCACTCAGTTTAGATGGGTATTTTGGCCTCCAATCCAAAATTCAGTTTTGTATGAAACAGGCACAAACAAACAGCAGTTCTCCTTAAGAGACGTAACTGACTTACTTTAACCAGTGATTCCTGACCTTATCTGTAATAAAAAATGGTAGTGGAATTTTAGTCCCCGGTCACATTTTTTATAGGTATAGGTAAATTAAAAAAAAAACTTTAACATTTTTTTATCCAAATAAGGTCAGGAATCACAGTTTAAAGTAAGCCGGGTACGTTTCTTAACACCCTGTATTTAAATTTTCGGTGAAGCAAGGAAGCGTGCAATTTCACGAAAATTGCATAAAATTATAACGCGTTTTAGAAAATTTCCAATTCCAATACAAACATGGCGTATTAGTTAGTGACTGCCATTAGTTAATTTGTATTTTTATTTTAATGCGCCCCGTGGCGCTGTAAAATGGAAATTATGGCGAAAAGCTGCCACAGCTTGCATTATTGATAAAATAGCAAAATAACGCTTATTTAGTTTGGCGATTTGCATATGGGTCGCACTTGGTGCACTGCGCTCCTTCACGTCGAATCATGTACATTCCGTAACCATCTATATACCCACACCTGTGTGGAAGATGCCATTTTAATTTTTAATTCATTAATACGAAAAGTACATTCGATTTAACATGGTTTTGTATTTGCACACCATAATAATATGGTAGCTGAAAACGGTTTTCATTTATTTATGTCCGCATTGACAGCTGTTAAACCACTCTTTCACTCGCTTTATTTATTTATTCTTTTCTATTTTTTTACAGACAACTTTTATAACACAATCAATTATTTAATCTAATGATGTATAAGTACTGTAAATTATTAATGTATAAGAGCGTATCGTGAACTCCCTTTCTACTGATCAGCGAAATCACAACTCTCCAGCACTATTCAGACACATGGGTACACATGCACTTTCACACACACACACACACACACACACACGTACACATATACATATACACATATACATACACATGCACTTATACACTTTTTTCATATAACTTTTTATCTAAATCCTTGTAAATTATGCACCACTCATTTTAGATATATTGTTTGTTTTTTAAATAAATGTAAAAAATAAACATTTATAAAATTTTCTCAAATGCACATACTCCCAACTAACCGAAACCAGTGGAACTATGGTATTCCCAATATGGAAATGCTATTAATCTAAATGGAGTGGAAGGAAAAGGGATATGGGGAAGCGGATGGTTGGGAAGTACCTGACAATGCTGGTACTGAGTGCTAAAAAACCGTCACTGCTGATTTTCAAAGCAAATACTGGTCCTGCTGTCATTCCGCCCATACGTCTCGGCGGAGCCAATCTTAAATTCTGCAGCGAAATAAAATACTTAGGGCATGTCATCACTGATGACCTAAATGATTAAAATGACAAATAACGCCAAAGAAGAGCACTGAGCGTGCGAGCTAACATGCTGCAGGTGCAGTCCTCCGGTAAAGAAGCAACTATTCCAGACATTCTGCATAGCTTTTACACTTGCGAACTATGGGCAAGATATATAAAGGGGGGCATGGACACACTCTGACTACAATATAACCACGCTTACAGGGCGCTGTTCGGCCTCCCTTGGCGATGCAGCGCCTCGCAGATGTTCGCAGAGGGAAGGGTGCATGGGTTCGCTGCTTTGATACGCCACAGAGTACCCGGGACGAGTCAGCGCTACCGGAGATCGGAAAACACTTATGCAGGCCGTCTTACATCATAGATGGAGAATTTCCCTCAAGCCACCGTAGCATAAGTGCAAAATTTTTATTTTTTATTTATATATAATTTTTTTTATATTCTATTTTCACATCATGTAATTTTTTTAAAAATGTATTTTATATGGCAGACAGAGTATTGCACTCACCGCTTTGTTCAGTTAAAATAAAGACATTATGATTATTATATAGATCTGGTCGCATATCTAAATTCATTACAACCCAAAGGAAGTATACATTTCTATACTTATGTACTACTGAACGTGCTTACGTTTATATGCTGTTTTGACTCTCATAAATAAGTTTTCTAGTTTTAATGATGAAATTTCACATGAAACCATCGAAAATCTCATTTAGAACATGCTCTGGAAAATCACTCATATATAGATATTCATTTTCCTTTCAGTATTGAAGCAATTCGCCGAAAATTACTTCCTGAAACCATTCTGCGAATATTGAGTCCAAAGTCTCGAGCAGTATTTAAAAACTTTTCTTGCGAGTTTCGAGATAGTTATAAATCGACACTGCAGAACTTCAGATATCGTCAACCGTTAGTGGTATTAAAGGTTTTTGTGTTTTATTCGTAGAACTCCAGTTATTTAAAAAAAAATTATATAAATTGAATTTTATAATACTGTCATTAAATTCTGCGAGAACTTTAGTTTTTTTTATTATTGTGACAACTGTTTCGGCGTTCAAGGCTATTTTCAAACTGTGATTAGGCCACATTGCGATGACTTACTTATACGATTTTATTTACTCCCACCCGATTCTAATTTGGACGGTAAAACCGATTTAGTTATAAAATAAATAAAAATTCTGTATTCTATCTGGTACTTACATTTATAATGTGTTTCCCCGTATTAAATGACAATATTTTCTTAATTGATTTATCTAGAAGGGAATGTTATTGACTTATTTAAACTCGTTACATTAATAAGTGGGGAATAAATAAAATAAAAAACCTTAATTAATTAATGTTATATTGGGATCATCCATTCGTTCATTAATTTTCAATTTTTCGAGTAATTTAATCTAAACCCTTTCAAAGAAATTAATTAAAAATATACTTTATTGATATACATTTACGAGTATAGCCATATGTTTCGATAGCGATGCTTTCATCGTCAGGAATATATGAATGCTAGTATGAAAATTATTAGTATTCATATATTCCCGACGATGAAAGCATCTCTTTTATTAATGATGACGTCACAAAGTGAATACCAATCGTTTGAAGAAATTATATACCCTATCTTTCTATATGTAAGGGTTTAGGCTCGTTGTTATCAAGCGGGACGTGATTATTCATTAGGAGATGTTGTGCAAATTTTGGAAAAGTGCTTTTATTATTATAACATCGTAAATGTTCTTTAAATGTAGTTGAGAAAGCCGTTCCGTTTGTCCGATAAGGAGGCGTTACATTAGGCGTGGTCACATTTTAATTCATAGATGCCAATAAGTTTAGAATACCGACTTTATGAGTTTTTTAGGCTTGTTCCTATATTATTATTGTTTATAAAAGCTATATTTAAACCACATTTGATTTACATTCAATAATAAAAAAAAACATTAGTGGATTAATCCAAACAACGGTATTATGTCGACCAAATATTATTAATAAGGCTCTCATTTTATACATTGTTATTGATTTGAATCGCATCGCCAACATCTTAAGTAATATTTTTTATATGAATACCGCACCAACTGCTCCCAACCATCTGGAACCAGTCAGACTATGGCATACCGAATCGGGGAATGTTGTAAGGCTGAAGGTATTGGATAGAGGAAGGAGAAGAGGAATAGGAAGGTGGGGAAATACCTGGCTATTCACATCTGGTCACCAAACACCACAAATTAATTAAATAAAATTTACTTGCGCACGCCGGGATTTGAACCCGCGACCTTCGGATTCGTAGCCGAGAGCCTTACCCCTCGACCATAAATGCTTATATGCATTTGCAAATTCATCGTTAACCCTTACCACTCCATTATTTTTTAATATTTGTTGTCAGCCAACATTATTTAAATAATGTCAAAATATTAATAATATTGATAGGCAGTTACAAAAGGGTTATTTTATAGTAAAACAAAAACGGAAAACAGTGAAAATCTTATTAAAACGTGAATTTTAATGTTTTTTTTTTATCGAATAAACACAAGAAACAACGTCACGTGTCAAGTTTTGCGCGCGAAAATACACCGCGCGCACTCGTCTTATCTTGTCGGCCGCCAGCCGATAACTGAGTTGTAGCGTACAAATAGTGATGTCGGCTGACACCCGACAACGGAGTGGTAAGGGTTAATGCGTATCGCGACCTTAATTAGCAACTTTTAAGAAAAAAAAAAACCTGTTTGTTTCTTGAACTAGCATAAATTTAAAAATTTGAGAGACAGTTCGGATTTACTATACATACATAGCACGCAACAAAAATTCAATTTTCTTATTTAAAAAAAATGACAATTTTTGACTGCCATTCTTCAGTATTAAAATTTCTAAGATTCTATGAATCGCAAATAAATCGAAAATTCAGTGATACCACCCTAACAAAAACATTTTTTCTAACGATGAAAAAAATAGTATTCCATATTTATTGATTTGATTATTTATATTCCTTACTTTTTCTTTTACTCGATACGATTTTTTGTTAACTTATAGTTTATCATACGTATGTGAGGTTTCTGTAGAAGTCTTGAAAAAAAGAAATGCTAAAAGATGAAGTCAAAATCTTAATTTGTGAAAGAATGGAATTACGGATATTTTTTTCCTTAATATTAAAAATTAAGTAACTCGTAATTCCATTGTCGTTGGCGCCCAATGTTTTTTTTTTAATTTTTACTCCCCCTCTTTCCCGTAAAATCGTATTCCCGCAAAATCATAAAATCCCCAAATTGCAAAAAACCCTATTTTATTTAAATATCAAACTTCTAATTTTAAGAATTACATTAGGATAGTTAGATTGGTTAGTCTATATGTCGCTATTGTTTGTGCATTTTTAGTGCATAGTTTGGTACCTTTTCATTATTAGCGTATATTTGGGTATTCGCTATATTTTATTACTTAAAAATTCGACCTCTACTAATAAGCAATACAATGGATTTAAACTTACGAATTAAATTACTTCCAAGACCTTCCTATAACAGGTTTCTCAGAAATTCTCAAAACATTTCGACCTCTAATTACGGAGTCATTAAAATGACAAATTGAGATCGGGTCTCAGACGTTCAGTTGTCAATATCTCACAAATAGCTTTGAACAACAGCAGCAATGTCAAAACTGCCTTGCATATTGCCATTAATCTACCAAAGTCACCAAAACCTATGGCAACAATTTAACAGGTTAGCTAGATAGAAATTAATGAAATTACAAAATGTTTTAATATGATTTTTAGTTCTCTTTCGCAATGTATTTTCGGAGTAACAAGCCGTTATGGTCTTCCTTCCTTCTCTAGCTAACGTTTCGGATAGCCTTGCATTATTCGTCATCAGATCGTTAGTTCGATTCGTTCGATCTGAGAGCTTACTAATAATAATAATAATTGAATGATTTGTGTAGCGCCGTTTTTGTGAAAAATCACCTCAAGGGCGCTATGTGAATTACGCACAAGAGTTCCTACTGCTACCAACTCCCCTAAGTCCGTTAGACTATGGCATCCTCAAATAGTGTACGTTGTGTGGCTGAAGAGAGTGGGGAAGGCAAGGTAACGGGGAAAGGGAAGTTTGGGAAGTATCTGGATATTAAGATCTCGTCACCAAACAGAGCAACGTTTTGATTATGAATGGTGATCTTACACTAGGGCGATACTGACAGCATATTTACGCTCTCGATCTCGTAAAATAACCCTTCCAGTATCTTAAGTTAACCTTTCGGTTAGGTTTGTAACCGTTAGGTTTCGGAAATCGTTCAAGGTTGGGAACCCCTCCCCCACGCCATTGCCAAAGTTTGTGGAAATTTCATAATAAAAAATTCTTCGCCCTGAGCCGAAAATGAAAATAAACCTGAAAAAAGCTCACAGCCGAATGCACTAAAAGCTTTCAGGAATTGGCTACTGAAAGCGATGGTTACACTATTTGCTATGTATTTCTCTGCGAACGGATCGTTAGGAATCGTGGTGTACAGCAAAATTCCCTTTCGTGTTCCCGTTCGACTGAACTGTATAATTGATAACGATTGTACATATATACTTTTGATGAGTGAGAAACATTCCCAGGTTACGAATACCAGACAATATTTTTTAAATTTTTTTTTTATTTAAAGACATACTACAATGTTGAATTCCCTGGGTTATCAATTTAACTCATTTTGGGACAGTTAATTTTTGCTACATAATCTTAAATTAACAAATATAAAAAAAAAACTAAAAAATATGTACAAACGATAGGAAAGTAACATAAATAAATGTACTGGATCGAAACATACAGATAAAATAGAATTTGAATCCAGCACTTTTCACCTGCACAGATTTTGTGACGAATGCAAATTTTCCCAAATTATAACATTTTTTATCCGTAGGTTGTTATTTCATTGTAATTTAATGTCAAAGTCATTTCGCTATTCCATAAATATCTCTGGGGACCTTAATAATCTGAAGTCTAGACGCTGATCTATCAATTAAATATTATTTCTTGAATTTGGCCCCAAATAAAATATTAAATGACTTTCTATGGTGAGATTATCGGCAACAGACCGGCAAAAAACTCATTCTAAAGGTTATATCCACTAATTCAACTCTTTTGAATGACTTTAGGAATCAGCGTATTTGGAAAATAAGTTTCGATGGATTCCTATAAATTGAGAGCATTTATATTTAATACAGCGCATTAATCAAAGGATCGTGTGTTAGGATCTGTAATTTAAGTTTGATTCATATCTACCAGCATTGCGCAGTGCAGACACGTACAGTGACAGGCACAGAAAAATTAGTTGCATACATTATTTGTGAATATATTCACGCACGGTGTAATGTGAATACTCGCTTCTGTGCCGGGCCTGCCGTACATGTGAGTAGACCATAATGAAGCGACTAACCAATGGTTAACACGAATTGTTTTATTTATATAACGGTTATGAAAGCTTCAGACTAAATTTACGTAATATGAATGAGAACTCGGAATAATAAGTATTAATTGAATATGAAACAAAGAGAAAATCTAATCCGGCGGTACAACAGGAAGAGAATAATGCTATTATGGAATACCAGCGACTATACAGGAAATGTAGATGTCACTAGTGTCGCCGTACTTCAGGTGTTTGACGCTGTCGACAGTAAATCTTAGTGGTCAGTTCAGTAGGTAGAATCAGGTAGCTACACGGCATTCGGTGGATAAGGAACAAGTGTAAGGTGGTTGTAACTATCATCCCAATATCAAACATCAAGTGGAACTATGTTGGGCCCATGAGACGACTTATTGTCATAGATGACTCTAGAAATCAGAGTATCATTGAATAAAAATAAATCTAAAAAACAAATAACGTGTTTGAAAAACAGAGGTCGCCCACGAAAGAGTCTGAAATTAGTAGAGGATGAAGGTAGAAATTCGCAAAGACAGAAAAAAATGTGGCTGACATTTGTCCAAAGCTGGACGCAAAGAAGATATGTCACTGCCAGAAAAAATTCTCCATGCCTTAGGTACACGAAACAGCTATCACGAATTTCAAAATAATTTCAACATTAGTTTCTCATTAATATAATGTTATTTATTAAACAAAATTACTTGGAAAAAATTTAATAGACGCGTTTCGTAAAACGATGTCAATTAATTATTTACTTATACTTTAATTAGCTTGTTACGTAACCTCAGTAAATTCCTAAAAGGGGTACTAGCCTCTCGTAAGAGGACACCAGCGCCAGAAGCGGCCGCAAACAACACCTCGCACGGACGCGCCATTTCCTTTTCTCGCTCGAGACGCCATTCACCGCTCGGAACCGGCCTTGGAAACACGCACCCGAACCCGCGCTGGAGATGGCCTTCCCGGCCGCCGCCATCTACGCCTCGAAGTGGAGAACGCGAGCAACTATCTAGGATGGATGATAATTGCTTCCACGGAAACCCCAATTGCCAACAACCTAAACCGTGAGCTGTCTTTACATTTCCCCCTCTGTTGGTGTGGTAATTTATTCAAGTCCCAGTTTACATGCCCGTTTTATAGGATATCAGAGAGAAATTGCCCGTAACATTCATTTGAGGTTAGGTTAGCCTGCTGCTTACCATTTCTATTCTCCCCATGTCTGTACCTTCCTCTGAATTAAACACTGAGTCTGAAAGCAGACTCCTCTCCCTCTCCCGCATTCCTACATCCAGTAAAATCCACATCATTACAAGCTTAAATAATTTTTTACATAACGGTGCTCAGATGTAAGTACGGTATACCTACTTACATCTGAGCACCGTTATGTAAACATAATCCTATACTAAATACGTGTGATAATAAAATGTTGTTGCAGGAAGATCGTTGCATGTCTACACTTAGCAGTATCACGTACCACGTTACCTGAATGTGAACGTGAATTCAGTAACTCCTTCCCTAAAAACTGCATGAATAATAGAGAGCGGGAAGAGCTCTGCGCCGCGAGTGCAGCCTATATTAAGGTGCAAATCTGGCAGATATTCCGCTCTCCACTTTCATAGCCCCGTGTTAACATTTTAGAACTTTCAGTTTTCACGAGGTTCTTTTACGCTTTGCAAAATGCCTACAAAGATTTGCACTCAAGGAAATCTCTGGGTATAATATATTTACAACTATTAACCTAGTAATTTATATCAAATATCTCATGCTCTTGACATTTGATGACAACATGTTACACTAGCGCCCTCTAGCGACCTGAGTTGTACGAATTGTTTTTTTTTTTCATTTGAATAGATTTTCCGTGAAACATATTTTTAATGAATTATAGAAATCGGATCAAAAAATATATATAAGGTCACCTACACATGATTTTTCTAATTTTTGCGAATGTACGGTTTTTTTAAAAGGCTTTTAGTGTTGTCTTAAAATTAAATTGTTAGTAAAAATATTTTTATAGCTGATTTCCACTCAAGACGCCTGCAGATATAAGTATATCGACTTTTGGTATACCTACTGCCATATATCCTCTCTACTTACCCCTTAGGGGAAATTTAGTTTTATTATATACAAGTGTATAGCGTATAGCAAGAACCTATAGCGTATTTTCCCAAAGGCGACTGTATATGTAAGTATGTCGTATTTTGTTATTCAGCCGCATATCGTCACTGCATACTCCTCCGGCGACTCGGCATTATTGTTACTAAAATATTTTATGTAGCGGATCTCCACTCAAGACGCCTGCAGATATAAGTATATCGACTTTTGTTATACGGCCGCATACCCTCTCTGCGTACTTTACAAATGAGGACGTACAGCAGAAATAATCCTTTAGGGGATCAACTGTCCAAGGGATCAACTGTCGGGGGGGGGGGGGGTAACTGTCGGGGGATATCAAGTGTTATGGAATCTGAAATCGTGTATCAAAATTAAGTTTTCAACTCTTTTGTTAAATGTAAGTTTTACAACGAATTTACTGCAATCCTTCTTGGAATTTCTTGGCCATTTTTTGGCATTTAATCTTTAATAAATGCATTTTTTTCTCGGTATCCAACCCAACTATCCACAATAGCAGAAAATAAGAAAGAAAGATTTTAAATTATGTGAATATATTAAAGTTTTTTGTTATTTATTAAATCATATTTTTAGCACATCAGTGGGAGATGAGTTCACAACTAATCTACCTAATTTTCTTGTTGATTAATTTTTATCTTAAAACTCAAACTTACCCTTCTTGGTCGTCTACTTCTTCTTCAAGTGATCACTCCTAACTGATGTTAGCTATCATAATAGCATTTTCACTCTGTGTTCTGCAGTAAATGAAATGTTAATAAAATATGTAAAATATATACAAAAATTTGTCAAAATAATAACAATTACTTTGTTTAAAACCACTGTATTTAATAATATATCTATATATATATATATTATATACCATACATGGTATATTGTTTATCCAGACGAGGGGAGCTTTGTTTCTGTAACATGTAGATATTTACATATTAAATACATAGGTTTTAAACAAAGTAATTGTTATTAATTAAAAAAAAATATGACTCCAAGAAGCGATCTTTTGAAGAAACAAAACAATTAATTATCGACCGGTTTCGAAAGTACCCTTCCTTCGTCAGGACATTATTAAATGTGTGTGTTTAAATTATACTCGTACTTATGGCAAGCTACAAAGTAAATGCTGTTGACGAATACTTAATAAAAATATTCATAATAACAATTTTTTTGCAGAAAGTAAAGTGTACAAAAGTACATACTCGTATACCGTGCATGAACAACTTTCAGAAATACATTTATCTACAGTAGACTATTTCCACATATCTAAAAGAATTTCTTTTCTTTCGTGACTTAAAATGCCTTCTTCTTTTGGCTTCTTCTGAATGGGTCTATGACCCGAGCCTAGCAGCAGACTGGGATTAGGGGTGAGTCTATCCCCTCCCCCTTTAACCTGAAAGCCTATCCCTCCCCTCACCTCTTTGCAGGCTGCACCGCCATGAGCGAAACAAATAATAAAACATTTTCAAAAATAACAACGAGGATTCAAATACTGAAGAATTTGAATTATAGAGTTTAAGCTTTTAGCTGAGGATTGAAAATGGAAAATTCCAGGAAAATCACAGGGTGGTTGGGAATTTTTAAAACGTTGTACATTGTATTTAAACCCACTGTTATTCGTGAAAATATTACTCTTGAAGTAACCATGGCGAAAATATATGAGTGAAGCAGGTAAGGTTTTATTTTGTTTCAGGATACTTGGAATTGGATGGAATTCTCTTGTAAATTAAACATATTCCAAAATCATATATTTGAAACATTGAGTCAGTTTCAGGTGAATTTCGTCTTCTGAATACAAATCTATGTTATGAAGCTGATTGCCAATTGCAGTAAATTGTTTCTTACTTGGGAAAAACACAGCTTTTACGTAAGGGAAAAAAAAGGTTGTGTATCTTGCAATACCTAGGAAACCAACATTGACGATTATACAAATGAATCATTGAATGAATGAATTGAATGAAGCATTTGCTTATTTTATTACTTTTGTACACATCTTTTATACATAAACTGTTACCTATTCTTAGTATCATCGCGGTGAGAGACCACCACGCAAATTTAATAGAAACAATGCTTGAAATGATTTTTTTTGTAAAATTTAATTGAAATAAAATTTAATAATGTTATTATTAAGTTCTGCAAGTATTTTTAGTTTTTATTATTGTGACAGCTGTTTCGGCGTTTAAGGCCATTTTCAAACTGCAGCTGAAAGAGCTGTCACAATAATAAAAACTAAACATACTTGCAGAACTTAATGATTACATTCTTAAATTTGATTTACATTCATTTTTTTAAAATTAAATGTAGTTTTACAAATTAAACACAAAAACAATTAATAGATTTCAGACACGTACTCGTATAGAGACCAAATCTGAATAACTGAGCATATTCAAACCTTTCTCTTCCCCCTCTCCATCGCCTCCCTCTTCACAAAATACACCATTATGGAAGTTATATTCCCAGTAACCCACATAAAAATAATAAATTCCTAAATATTGGGTATGTCTATAACCACAAAATAGAAAGCTCATTCCTTTTAACAAAACACCATAAAACATTAACGCAGACACTTCAAACCTTGACAACTAGTAAAAACCATTTAAAATAGACCTCAGAAGCTTTTAAATCTATTCTCAGTAGAAGTTTCAGCAACAACTCACCCCCTTCATCCGTATCCTGTTGTCTCTACAGCCTCCTGCGCCCCCAGAACAAGACACTGGACCTCTGCCAGATTTCCCCCTCTACTGCAAATATAAACATCTCGGCTACTTTAGCTCACAGCACGGCACAGCGACTAATCGAATGAATTGTTTTCAGCTCGACGGTGGTCTCATGTATTATACAGGTGCATACTGCATATCCGTGTATGTACGAGTATATACCATTCTATTGCCGTTAAATATATTAGTAGAGGGAACGTGCTGTTTTTGAGCGAATTACGAAATGCGCTTATTACTCTTTTGGATTTCACTGCAATGTTTTTTCTCGAAGTTTTTGTAATGAAGGATTGAATATTATATTTCTTAAAGAATTATATATATTATTATTTATTTATTAAACTTAAAATAGATTCAATTCATGTGGTCTAGTATAAACTACCATATTTTAACATTTAAATTTCACTTTTGACAATTTCTAATACTTATCACAAACCATGTATGATCGTGTGAAAAATGTTGCGATTCGTAAAGAATGCAAAGCTGATGTAAGCGTAGTGAGCAAGATTAAGAAAGGGACGCTTAGATGGTTTGGCCATGTAGAGCGAATGAAGAAAGGAGTGTAAGGAGAATATATGACGCGAATGTGAATGGAAGAAGAAGCCGGGGACGTCCAAGGAAGACGTGGCACGATCAAGTGAATCAAATACTTGAGTCGGGCCATGTCAGAAGTCGGAATAACAGAAGAGAATGGATGAGACGTTGTATGAAAGTGAATGAAGCAAGAAGTGTATGCCAAGATCTAGTTGTCTGGCGGTCCGTCCTCTCTGCCTACCCCTGCGGAGAAACGGCGTGATGGTTAATTAGTTAGTTAGTTAGTTATCACATACATAATTTTTGCATGAAAAAATCCTTCAAACAGTAGAGTAGCACAAATTCTGAAAATTTAACATAAAATATTTTATGGATTATTATGTATGAAATACGCACTTTAAAAATAAATTTAATAAAAAATAAAATTAAAAAATATTTATGTAAATATGCTTAATCTAGGCACTTTTTTTTATTTAACCAGGGAAATTTTTATTTCTGTTTTATTAGTTTCGATTTTAATAAAGGTTTTACATTAATATGACTTAAATTATAATAACAATAAATTATAAGTATAAAAAATATTATATAATACGATATATGTAAGAATAATGAATTTAATATAATCATAAAATTACAGTATTCACTACGGTTTCCTTTTCTGGAGCGGCCTGTAATTTTTGTTGTAGTACTAAGTATATAGTTGTATCGGGTTTAAACTATATGTTTTCCAAAAAATTTTAATGTAAGCTATTTAAAAATACAAAAAAAAAATAGTCTTACACATTCAAAATTAATTACGAAATCAGACTTTGTTTAATTGAATGTACAAGTGGAACATGGTTAGAACATACTACTTTTCGATCTAAATAATTTTTTTTAAATATATGTAGGTTTGACAGTTGTATTTAACAGCCTAAATAAAGTAAATTAATAAATTGGTCTCATATAAATCGATAACTTTTCATTTTTCTCTAATACATAACAAATAAAAAAATCAATCTTAATTGTGGGACATGCCAAAAACGCAATGTACAAACTTTGGCGAAAATGCCCCGATATCTTTTTTCTGTCTTGTACGGTGTGTTTACTGTAATGTAGTTGTCATTGTCATTTTTGTTGAAAAGTGCGACTAATATTTTATAAGGATAATGATAAGTTAACGTAGTATCTATCTGTTAGTTATCATGTTATTAACCTTGAGGTATTGGGTATTCACTGCACAATAAAAAAATTGCGATTCTAAATCGGAAAATTAAGAAAATTCATAGCTAATCCCTCTAAGTAATTATAATTGATATCAAAAATTATAATAATTGGCATTTATTTGCTGAAAACATTAAAAAAATCATCTGGCAACGCTCACGGAACGGGCACAGACCCACTCTGGTTGCAAGCCCTAGAACTACTGCCGCCAGCACGCTTCTACGCCTCGAAGGAAAAAAACACGACTGAGAACATTGAGCTCCTTGCGCTTCTACAGTATGCAAGAGTGAGATGCGACCATAGTGTCGCACTTCCCACATACTTTTCACTTATCGTCGAGACCCAATGTTGAGGCACTCACAGCGCTGCTATACACGAATTTGTTTCCGATGTTCACAAAATACCTTCGATCTACCCGATAAATTCTGATTATTATTAATATTATTTGTTAAATCAATGCGTAAATATATTATGGAGGAATACCTAAAATCTTAACATTGAATTTAATAAATTTATAGAGATATTGATGGATATTAGAAGCAACGTGTAGAAGATACCCATCACAGGGAAGGAAGGGTTAATATAAGTTGCCTACTTGTGATATTTTAAGAATATTTTACAAATATGAGCAAGTTTCCTTTGTGCGGCTATATACGAATATATAATAAAAGTAATTATGTAACAACTAAAATAGCTTTTCAAATATTTAAAAAATTTAAACGTTACTTAAAAGTAATAGGAAATTTTAAGCTTGACATAATAAGAATGATCTGAACCTATAATCCGATATTTAATAATAGAAAAATTGAGGGCGACAACACTGATTTGACTCATAGGAAACTGAGCGTAAGTTTTTAAAAAGCATAATGTAGTGTATATTTTTGACCCAGACGGTCTTCAGAAACCGGTGGTAGGTACTTCCCGTAAATAAATCATTCTACATCATATACTAAGGCAATTTTATATTCAAACTTTTTAATTATTTAACGCTTTGCAAGGAAGGTAAATAAATCGAAAAGCGATTTTTTGTATTTCTGCAAGGTATGTATCAAAATACAATTTTATTAGATGCGAAACAAAATAAAATAAAATCTAATTATCAGATTAAAATTTAATTTTAAACAAATATAAATATCGTTGACGAGTAATATTGTTTTGCCTCGTTTATTTAAAACACGAATGAGAAAAATTTGAATGTAAATAACAAATTTCAAAGACAAAGAGATTACCTTGTTACTATAAGAATTATTTTTTAGTTTCGCTTTATTATATTTCTGCTTTTTATTACCAAACGATATTTCATGCAATACCATTAACAAAAAACGTGAGCACGTACACAATTATTTCATTATAGGGATCTTTCTATTTAGAAACTATTCTTTCGTGGTAGAAATCCATGAGATAATTCTGTATTCTATTTGTATATTTCAATACACTTAGATTACCATTCAACAATGTTGAAATAAAGGGAAAAACAATCTCATTAATGTCCACATTTTACATCAGAAAAATATATTTTTTAAAATGCACGCGCGCAAGTCAGTTGTTAATTGATTTTATTATTTTTTGTGAAAGTATATTGTGGTTCGTATTACGAACGTGCCAAATCCATTCCGTCTCAGCACCACTCACAAAAAAATTCAAGCCACCTTTTTAAAGCAAAAATTTCATTAAGCCCTCGCTTTTTGGTGAAAATTGCTAAAACAATTTCGCTGCATTTTCCAGATTTTCCGTCGGAGGGTGCGTCTCCCGCCCTCTACTTTGTGCGTCCACTGCCATTGTGTCTAAACGACCCTCCACCCGCTGCAAGTGGCCGGGCGTAATTTACATTACAGCCTTCGAGGCTTCAAGGGCCCGACGCCCTCGGGTCCACCCTTCACCCAACAACCCAACAGAGATCCTGTAATCCTGGCATTTTAAAAATAAAATTTAAATCTCGTAAAAAATGTAAATGGTGTGTAGACTAACTACTTTCACTGCTAAGTGGACACATGCAATTTTACAATGTACGTGAATTTAAAAGACCCATTTTGTAAAAGGAGAGTCTGGTTGAATTCTATATGTCCAAAGCTAATTCTCTTCTGAGAACGACAAATTACAACTAGTTAGCAATTTATGTAACCTGAAGTTAACTTGCTTACGTGTATTTTTCAGATGTGGTATTTCTAATGAAATATTCATTTTTAGATAGTGGTGAGCAAACGAATTGTAGATTTTTCTACATTAACATAGCTAAGATAAACACGTTTAAGTATATCTCCATTACTGTTTGTCGGACAGGAACTCTCATTATGGAAGCTGGGAAATTAGATAACCCCTTTGATACAAAACAGGTGTTTTCACATCGAACATGATTCTTCATTTGTCTGGAGTATAAAGCGCTGTCCACTTTCCATGTTTGATACATACAAAATAATTGTATAGATAGAACTTATTTGAATCGTGATTTATATGAAGACATCCCAACTGGCAACTCTAACGGAAATATGATGAATTGTAATATACCTACAAGTCATCGTGCGACGGAAGAATGAGTATATTTGTACGTACCAGATTTTTCGCCTTCAATATAAAGTCATGTTATAAAGCCTTCAGAAGACGAAACAGCAGCAATCCTTAAGAGGAACAGTTGCGCGGCCTTTCATACAAAACTTAATATTTGTTTTGAGACCGAAATACTCACCTAAAACTAATGATTTTTTTTTTCATCAAAGGGTACAGTAAATATCTATTAGGGATTAGAAGGGATTTATTTATTTTTGTTTTACAATATGAAATATAGGCCATTAAAGGAATTGATTTTTCGCGATTTTAGAGGCACCTTTAATAATTATTTTAGGGCTAAAGGTGATGTAAAAAAAGTATTACCCCGTCTATTATGAAAACATAATAAAATATAAAATTTAAAAAAATTAAATTAAAAATGGTGGAAGTTAAATTAAATTAAAATCTACCAATTTAAGCTGTAACACAAATGTAATTTAAAATATCTACCAGAAAACTTTTTTTTTATGTTTTGTTTTTATATTTTTATTTACGTATGTAGGTTTTGCAAATAAAATAAAATAGCACATATGATAATTTAAAAAAAAGGACAATAAACCCGGATGTAATTTTCTATGTTGCCGTTAAAATAATGAAAAATGTTTTTTTTTCACGGTATGTACGAGAACATCATAATTTAAAACAAAAATAAACAAGATACTTCTCATCCGTACTAGATATTTACTAAACCTTTAATTAAAAAAAATATATCATTCAGTTTGGATGGGTATTTTGGCGTCAAAACCAAAATTAAGTTATTTGTGAAACAGGCAGCGCAGCCGTTCCTCTTAAAAACTTAATTTATTTTGAAATAAAATTATTTAAAACATTCTATCAAAAAGCACGCGCAATATTAAAAAAGAATGCTGATACCAACCCTGATGTATGACAGTGAGGCATGGAACTGCCAGAGGAAGGATAAAAGTAGAATGAATGCTGTAGAAATGAGATCTCTGAGATGTATATCTTTTGTATGTGTTTGATAAAAATATGTATGATCGTGTGAAAAATGTGCAATGAGCAAGATTAAGAAAGCGACGCTTAGATGTTTCGGGCATGTAGAGCGAATGAATGAAGAAAGGAGTATAATGAGAATGTATGACGCGAATGTGAATGAGGAAGACATGGCACGATCAAGCGAATCAAATACTTTGTTGGGTCATGTCAGATGTCGGAATAACCGGACAGAATGTATGAGACGTTGTATGAATTCGAATGAATCGAGAAGTGTATACCAAGGTCGAGTTGTTTGGCGGTCCGTCCTCTCTGCCTACCCCTACGGAAAAACGTCGTGATGGCTAGTTAGTTAGTTACTACGAATATTTTTTCGTTCTAGGTTTTTTGTGGATTTATATTATTGACACGTCCACAATATTTTTAATTAATTTTACGTTCTAAAACTTTACGTTATAATCATGTCCCTTGATTAAAATAACTGTGTGAAGCAATCTCCTCTCTTACGAGAACATGTATCATAATAGATATCAGGTCTGTGTTTCTCAAAGTTCCAACCCCCTGGGACCCGCGGGTCTTCTCAGATGTAAAAGGAAACACGCTCGTGCGGAAAGCGGAAAACATTTATACTCACGCACGACTTGACGGCGGTCTCGAATGGGTTAGATGTTAGACGCACACACGAATATGAACTTTTATATGACCTAGAATAATTTAGAAGACGTTGTTTGGTGAAGAAATTTCATTAGTTAAATATAAATTCATGTATTTAACTAAAAAATATCAAATAATAAAAAAAAACCGCAAGCTCCGCACGAATGCAGAGGGTTCTAAGGATATACTCGTATACAAGCAAATCATAATATTTTTTTAATTGATATTGATGTGGCTTCGTAATAACTGTAAGCGACTGATAAATAGTACAATTCCACACGTTCCTTGCTTTATTCACAATTATACATCGTCGCATTCGTACTTTTCTGTTATTCTGACTCTCGACATGATCCTACTGAAGTATTTGGTTCACTTGATTGTGCCATGTCATCATATTAACTTTTATTATTTTCATACTTTCTTTTTATCGTCCATTCATCAATCTAACCAAAACTGTTTAGTCTGAATACCGCACAAGAGTCCCAATTGCAGCCAACCGCTTGGAACCAGTGGGATCATGAAATACCTACATCGAATTGTGAATTGTACTGAATTGTGTATCATGACGTCATGGCTTTTTGGATCAAGTTCACTTTGAAAGCTCATAATTTCGTCATTATTTGAGATAACGAATAACTGATTTAACTACTAACTATTTTAGTGTTTAGTTCGAAGAACTCCATTTATTTAAAAAAAAATGTAAATCAAATTTAATAATGCTATTATCAAGTTGTACAAGCATTTTTAGTTATTATTGTGACAGCTATACAGAAACAAATAAAATCACATAAAAAAGTCATCACAATGTGGATTAACCGCAGAATGAAAATAACCTTAAATGTCGGAACAGCTGTCACAATAATAAAAACTAAAAATACTTGCAGAATTTGATAATAATATTATTAAATAGATTCACATTAATTAAAAAAAAATAATAATTTAACTGTAGAGAGACTTTGTTTGAATCCAATTTTTTTTGTACAAAGAGGTATTTATACAGAAATAAAAGTGGATTCAAACAAAGTGTCTTTTCATTTAGTTCATCTTGTCAATCCACAATGTGTTTGCTTATTGTGAAAATCTAATTTATCTGTCGTTATTAACTCTTTATATGTGATATATTTTCATCAAAACATTAATGGACAGGGGACAATCTCATTGGGGTATGTTGTAAGGTTGAAGGCACTGGGGAGAGTAAGGGGAAGAGGCTGCGGAAGGTTGGGAAGTACAAATATGGTCACTAAATACGACCATAGATATTTATTTATTTATTTGAAACACACACATTATTAAACAGTGAAATGTAAGAAAGCTTTGACTTGGAACAAATCCCGTTTTAGGATAGCGAAATTGACAAGTTTAGTTCATATTAAGTGCCATTATATAAAAATCGAAGGGGAAAAGCTAGTATTTACCTAGTATGGTAATATAATATATCTAGAAAAAGTGTGATAATTAAGTATAAAGAGATGTGAAGACTAGTACAAAAAAAAAACAATTGTGTATACTAGATAATTTGAGTATGGAATAATAATTAATATAGAATTTCAAGACAGGTTTCTATTCTGATTAGATTCTTTTACAATGGCAATACTGAGAGTATCTAATCTAGATACTAACGTAACCATTTATAACATTTACACGATTCAAGTAGGATGTTGATGGAATAAGTGTACGTACAAAAATTTTATCTCAGTTCATGTGTAAAACATTTTTTAATCATGCAATACCGTACTTTATATGACGCACTGACTCAGCACTTTACATAATACGGCTGGCTTGAATTATTTCAATGTAGCGATCTGTTGGCATCCGAAACACAGTAATTGATGAGTCGAAAAACTCGCCCTGGCACTGACTTATGAGTTTCCCGTATAAAATATTTAAATCGCATTAAAATCCGGAAGGGGATCTCCTTAACGCATAAGTATTCCTCCGTTTTA
Source organism: Halesus radiatus (assembly GCA_022606495.2). Lineage (NCBI taxonomy): Eukaryota > Metazoa > Arthropoda > Insecta > Trichoptera > Limnephilidae > Halesus > Halesus radiatus. Next base: position 62,490 of record JAHDVE020003002.1, on the reverse strand, counting down.
TATTCCCGAACATTCCCGTATTATTTCGATCAGTTAGGGCCACTCACCCGATGGAGCATTTGGTATTTTGTGCATGACTCTTTATTTATGATTAATGTTACGCTGTGTGATTGATGCATGGGAATATCCGGAGATATTACTAAATATTCGACGGACAAAGAAAGAATGTGTATATCCGATGTGTAAAGGAAATAGAGGTATTGCGTATTTTCGATATTTAGCTATTTGATTTGATCAGCTACAATCAAATACCTCTGCGGGAACTTTCTCCGAAGTAGAAATTCAATGGTGCGGCACCAGAAGATTATAAAAATATTAATTTTTTGAAGAAAATTTCTTCTGTAAGGGTTTCACTATTTTAAAAATATATTTTAAATACGATTTTGAAAAATATTATAGCATCATTCTGTTTTGATAGTGTGATATTTCATTAAAGGCTGACAAATATACAACATTTTAGGCGCAAGAAGTTGTTGTGTAGTCAAAAATATTTATATTTTTTTTATAAACAATAATTATTAGCCTGAAACACTCATCCAAATTGAAAAAAAACCTCATCAAAAAAGCATCTGACCGGACATCAGAAGGGTGCAGGTTCGAGTCCTGTCGGCGACATTTATCTTTGCTCGGAAAGGTTTTTTTCAATTTGGATGAGTGTTTCAGGCTAATAATTATTGTTTATAAAAAAATAATTGTTACCCTTTGCGCTATGCACAAAAATCTTGTCTTAAGTTTTTAAGAACTTTAGTTTATCAATTAAAAAACATTTTTCTTCATGCGAGTGAAGGTATGATTCTTCATTTATTTCTTTGGTTGTTACTAACTTTGTTATGGATCATTATTAAAACATACGCTGACTTTGCACTCATCACTTTAATCTCTATGTATAAAAATGAATGCGTGCCTGTGTGTCCTCGATTTTCTTGAAAATTACTCGAGGGGTTTAGCTGAAAGTAGCACAGTTTATTCTTATTAGTGCCGGGAAGGTAGTTTGAATGAAATCCAATATGTAAAACTGTTGTTTTGACGTTTTTAAATTACTATGAAAAACTTTGTACCCGCCATGTTGTATTGCAGTTAGCCCATAGATATACCACTCTGGTTAGTCACAGATTACATATTCAAAAGAAGGTTTGTTTGGGTACAATATTTTCAAAATGGAAAACACAAGTAGGCACCTACTTCAGAAATTAAATAAAATTGTCAAGTAAATGTTCCTTTGTTTCTTTGTTTAGAGATAGTAAGAGTCGTCACAAGACATTATTTTCACTGTCAAATCAATTAAGGCACCCAAACGACAACAAGAATTCACAACTTCATAACTTTATTCCAAAAAAAAAAAACCCGAGCAAGGCCGGGTACAAATCAGCTAGAATTATATAAAAAATATGCCAGCCGTTTCTGGCAAAACAGTGTCTTCATTAAGGTAGATAATATTTACGTAAACTCCTTAATACAGTGCTCATTATTTTTTTACAATAACTCCATACAGGAGGCACTGAGGGAAATAATTTTCCTCAAGGCCTATATCATCTTTAGGGATGCTGTGTGGAGGGTCTTTTAGAGGTTAGGAAGGAGTGTATTTGTTTCGCCTGTTTTCCGACTATGCACCGGTGCCGAGGGCATTAATGATGCTAGTTCCTCCGATCATCTTCCATTAAAATACCGGTAGAACAAGGATAGTATTCCCACTTGACGTTTGAGCACCATCTAAACGCGGACTGTGATCCAAAGATTGCAATCCGTTTGTTAAGATAGGCGAATCTATCAAACGTTCCGCCCGTTTCTGCACAGAGTCAAGGTTTTTTTTCGGATATTATAGGGCTCCGAACCAGAGGTGGCTGTTAAATTCTACAATGGGGCGCACTGTAGAACATTTGTAGAGGTTCAGCAGATGTGTACTATTAAAGTATCTGCGGGCTCTGTACAATACGCCCAGCTTCTGAGAGGCTATCTTTACTCTGGCTTCGATGGAGCACCCATACCTGAGCTGGTCCCTTAGGGTTACACCAGGCATATCAATGAAGGGTTCGTTGGGAAGATTGCTTCCATTAAAGGAGACTATATTGTCATTTTGATCCAAGGCATTGTGAGTTTTTATACGAATAAAAAGTAAGGGTGTGCACAATGTTGTATTGTTTTTTTTTCAATCTTTTTTGTCTCTAGTTTTCTGAGGACGATATTATTATATACCGATGACTTACTGTTACACACTCAGATTTCAATCACGAGGTTGCCCCTGGCAATTTTCAAAAAAGGCGAAGTAGATTGCTGATACGAGTACAAAAATCTATTTAAAATATTTGAACCACATTCCCTACTTCCTCCATTCATCTGGAATGTGAACTTACATGCAATCTAAATAGTTCAATAGTTACGTAATCATCAGGGCCCATTATCTTATATTAAATACGTTTCCCTGCATAATTGTTCCACCGTGATAATCCTCTACAAACAGAACAGGCTTGCGAACAAATGATACACAATAACAGCACCATCGCATCGCACAATAACGTGCGATGCTAATTAAATGCGTTCAGGTTAATATTTTAACATTACGCTCTGCAACTTCGTGTTTTAATATGAAACGGGACTGCAGTTTAATGCTTTAATATTAAAGTAGCGATTATTATGGCGAGAGCTCCTTCCGGTAGCAAAATAATGGTACCGAACCTCCCTAGCCAGACTTGCTAGCTGCAGTTTTTAATTAAAAGTGTTCGTACAAGTTACCTTAATTTGTACCTGCAAATTCTCAGTTGACTACACCGATTCCAAGTGTTTCTGAACTTTATTAAATATGTTGTCCAAGCGAGTTCATTTAAAAAAAAAAAGTTCGTAGCTAAAAAATATGATTTCGTGGGAAGTTTATTCGACGAATTTTTCGTTCGGTTTCATCTAGTTTTTTAAAGTAAGTCGAAGAGCATCTGAACTGTCTTTCCAAACACATGTTATGTTTTCATTGGTGTCGGAAGTAAATGGATTCAATATTTTTAATGAGATAAGATTTGTCCATGGATATTATCTTTTCAATGTCAACATTTCAAAGAGGAACAGATGTTTTTACATTTGTAAAATTAGTAATAAATTTAATATTCGTAATAGTGAAATTAATATCTATTATAACAGTTGACCATGCTAAGATTTCAATCAAACTTATTTTAAACAACGTTCAATTATTTTACGATGATTCGTTATAAATATCACACAATGATAATTTTTTGATCATATCATCAATTTGGTTATTATTATGTTTTTTTTTGTTTGACCATGTTATTATTTTGATTATAGTTATGTTTTGTTTGTTTGACCATGGTATAATGCTGACCATGTTATTATTTTGATTATAGTTATGTTTTGTTTGTTTGACCATGGTATAATGCTGACCATGTTATTATTTTGATTATAGTTATGTTTTGTTTGTTTGACCATGGTATAATGCTGACCATCTCATTATTTTGATTAATGTTATGTTTTGTTTATTTGACCATGGTATAATGATGACCATGTTATTATTTTGATTATAGTTATGTTTTGTTTGTTTGACCATGGTATAATGCTGACCATGTTATTATTTTGATTATAGTTATGTTTTGTTTGTTTGACCATGGTATAATGCTGACCATGTTATTATTTTGATTATAGTTATGTTTTGTTTGTTTGACCATAGTATAATGCTGACCATGTCATTATTTTGATTTTTGTTATGTTTTGTTTGTTTGACTATAGCATAATGATAACCATCTCATTATTTTGATTAATGTTATGTTTTGTTTATTTGACCATGGTATAATGATAACCATGTCATTATTTTGATTTTTGTTATGTTTTGTTTGTTTGACCATAGCATAATGCTGACCATTTCATTGATTAATGTTATGTTTTGTTTATTTGACCATGGTATAATGATGACCATGTCATTATTTTGATTATTGTTATGTTTTGTTTGTTTGTACATGTTATAATACTGACCATGTCATTATTTTGATTATTGTAATGTTTAGTTTGTTTGACCATGGTATAATGCTGACCATGTCATTATTTTCATTATTGTTATGTTTTGTTTGTTTGACCATGGTATGATGCCGACCATGATAGACATTTTGTGATGATAACTTTTGACCTGGGCTGTGATTTGATGATAATGACATTTTCAAAAAAAGTAACTATGAAACATAGTTCAAACTCTGATATCTGTATCGATGGATATTGATAAAAATAATACTGCATCGAAATATCAAAATCTGTATCAATTACTAGACATTACGACAAAGCGATGTCACAATTTCTGTTGAAATCTTCATGATGCGCCGACCGGGAACTAGAACTAAAACTCCATAATGGGTCGATAGACTTCCCTCACAAGTTAACACGACAGTCGGGCCGCTCGACTTCAGAACTAAGTTGAAGGTGAGCCAGCAGTTTGGCAATGATTACAGCGGAACTTTCAAATGGCGGTCTCTGGAAGTTTCCCGTGTTTTGGTTGGGACTTGGACCAAGAACTACCGAAGGAGCAGTAGCCGCTAGTCACTTGTGGGTACTGGAACTGTTACTCCTTTTGCTATTCAATGAACCCCATTAGAGATTAATACTACCCCTAACAGAGAACTTAGTATGTTAAGGTGGAGTTTAGGATGTATCAGTAGGTAAGATTTTGTTAGGTATGAACTATGCGATTCCTTTTTAAGACAATACAATTCTGCAGATGGTAAGTATAGAATATATACTTAACAATGGTTTAATATTTGCCACTGCTCTCGTTCTGAAGCACAAGCTTGTGTTTTAGGAAATTATGGTACACACATGATATTTTTGATTTAACATAATATAAAAATAAAACATTTGGGATGAAGTTTATTTTGGACTGGGGTTTATTATGAAAATTATCTACATGTATAGTTTACTTTTAATAAATACGACTTCTTAATGTCAATAAAAAATAGATGGTGCATTAAAAAGTATAAATAGAGTGGAAGATACTCTTATTATCGCTCTGGTGAAAGACCACCATTCAGAATTGAAACGTCGCTTGAAATGGTTTTAGCCGTGTTTGGTGACCAGATCTGCTCAGAATAGCCAGGTATTTCTCCACCTTCCTCTTCCCCTTCTCCTACCCCTTCCCAATACCTTCAGCCTCACAACATTTCCCAATTGTCGATGCCATTGTCTCACTGGCTCCAGACGGTTGGGAGCAGTTGAAAAAAAAATTATCGATTAAAAGTAGAATACATCACGCTTTAGTGCCTTTTTATACTAGGCAACTCCAATAAAACAAATATGTTTCCACTCATTTTGAATTCTGCACAGAGTGCAAAATATTCTATATGCATATAAATTTATATAAAAAAGACGAATATTTTCTAGGGAATACATTTCAAATTCTGTACTTAATAAGTAGAAAGTCGGTTGCAGTTTTTTCTCCCACTTTATTTTTTGTTTAATTTATTACGTATTGTCCATCTCACTAAGTGTGAAACGCCTGTGTTGAGATGGTAATTTACAAGAATGGTTGTTCAGCTAGCTTATTGTATTCATATTATGAAAATGATAAATAGATTACAATTGAGTAATAAAAAAAAAAAACAATTAAAGGACATAATAGAAAATTTTATTTTTGATGTAGTTGAACATCAGTTAAACGTAAAGATGTAATTAAGAAAATTTCAGTACATGCAGTACATGCATGCATTTAATATATGAGAGTGTGTTAAAACTAACTAACTAACTAACAATTACGCCGTTTCACGCCACTTCTTGCTTCTCCTTCACGTTCATACATTGTCTCAAACATTCTCCTCTGATATTCCGACTTCTGACATGGCCCGACTCAAGTATTTGATTCACTTGTTCGTGCCATGCCTTTCTCGGGCGTCTCCGGCTTTTTCTTCTATTCACAGTCACGTAATATATTCACCTTACACTCATTTCGTTGTTCATTCGCTCTACATGCCCAGCCATCTAAGCGTAACTTTCTTAATCTCACTCATTACGCTTTCATCAGCCTTACATTTTTTACGAATATCAACTTTTTTGACATTATATATTGTTTTAACACACATTCGCCTCAAAGATCTCATTTCTACAGGATTCTGTCTGCCAGTTCCATGCCTCACTGCCAAACATCGGGGTTGGCATTCCAGTTGACTCTAATCTTCGCTTCTTTGGACATATTTTTGTTAGCATTAACCGCGTTCAGTCCTCCGTTAATAGAGTTTCCTGCATTCACCTTCCAATACATCTTTCATTCTTTCTATCTCTAGTAAACATGCTTCTTAAATACACAAACTCATTCACCTGCCCGAGTATTCATCGTTCACAACTACATTACACTGTGTTTTCGTACTCTCTCGTTCAAACACCATGACTTACTTACATTCATCATTAGCTCATTCCTCATACATACTTCGTTCATCCTATATACGAGGGACTGTAGATCTTCCACACTGTTAGCAATCAGCACCGCATCATCAGCATACAACAGGCAACATACTTACAAATTCCCATTTTTAGCGCCCGAGCCCACATCTTTCAATTCCTGCATACACTTATCCATGAATAGATTGAATAACCACGGCGACATTACGCAGACTTCCCTAACACCTTTTATGATGTCAAACCACCTCGTAAAATCACCTTTTACCCTAACACATGCAACGCTTCCCTCGTGCATGGACGTGATCGCCTGTATAAGATTCGTATTTACTCCGTACTTGGACAATACCATCTGTATTTTTTTCTGTCAGCTCGGTCGTATGCTTGTATGAACGTATGTATAGATGTATAAAGAGCTCATTTATTTTTTTATTCATTGATTTTATCTGTTTGCTATAAGTTTTTGGTTTTTCGTTTTAAAAAATATTAATATTTTTTTAAAAGAAAAAGCACTAGAGCCCTAATAAAATTACATTTAAAATCTTTTCGTTTCCCAGTTTGTAAAGCCTCCTATGGACAAATAATTTTTACATACTATGCTATTGAGCTATTCTATTCCCTACCGAGTGACATTAGAAATACGCAAACCAAAAGTTCCTTTAAAAGTAAGATCATTGTTCACCTCCAGTAAACCTGTCTATCACGAAGATTTCATTTTTCATAATGTGTACGTATATTATGTACTGCATGCATATATTTATATTTGCCTATTCTTCATAATTCTCATTTGTTCGTATTGTTTATATTATTTGCTTCTATTATTTGTTTGTATTATTTGTTTGTATCATTTTATTCTTATTTTTTGTTTAACTGAAATTCAACTACTTCTAAATTCTTTTCAATCGTTTATGTCTTTAAAACGGTTTATTTTTTAACAAAAACTTGTTATTAGGGTTTCACACCTAGGTTGGACAATAGGTTAGCACCAATAACAAATGTTTATATATATTACATGTAAAATGATTTTTTTTTATTAAAAAACCTTTGTAACCTTTTTCCACTAATTTATTTTTGACCGGACCGTTTTCACCCTATCACGGACATCGTCATACTAGCACAATGAATATTAAATCTATGGTATATATAGCATCGATGTCGGGAGTGAGTTTCCCTGCTTTCTAATATTGTTTTTATTTATGACTTGAAATTTGTTTTATTGCTGACGGTACTGTTTATTATTATGTTTTTAGAAATTACTTTCGGGTTGGTTTATTACCCTCTGGAGGACGGATTACATTGTATGTATTTACTAAATCTATGTCTTTTATTTTTATTATATAAAGTCATTCGTGTCAGCTTTAATTTGAACAGATGGTTCTTTCTAGTTGTGTTATTTCCCTTTGATTTCCGTCTTGTTTGTTAAGATGAATTTTATAGCAGTTTTTGTCCCATAGTCACATGAACTACGGATAACTAGGTACATTTTTGTTGGGTCTTTAAAATATTTTATTATGTTATAATATGTACACATCAGGGTAATATCCTTCTTCGAGTTCGCCTTGGATGTCTGCGACAAAATTCCCAGTTACATTTTACCTGGTATTTTATATGTGCTTCCTATTTACATTCATAGTTATACACTATTACTCCATATAAGTAAGGTTACACTATAATGGATATATTAGAGGGGAGTCAGCCCTTTTTCTCTAATTGTTAATATTATATGTAATTAAATAAATAAATAATCTCATAAAATTATCCAGATTAAAATGTTTAAATCAAATTTCCAGACCTCTGGGCTTAAAAATTGGCTAGCTTGCAATACCCAACAATGTCCTGTTTGATTAAAAAAAAAATGGAAAAAGGTTTTTTATTGTCTGTTTTGTATCTGTCCTATACAGACTCTCTTCTGTATTTTTCAGTAAATTACAGAACACAATAAAAGTTCGAACCTCCTCGGGTATATTTATCACAATCACAAAGTAATTTTCCGTTCACAAACATCATAGTTAGATTGGATTTCAGGCATGTCCTGCACAAAGGTACCGGGGATCTTTGCCAGGGGTTTTTAATGGGTTTCAGGGATAAATTGTAGCGGAATCGCTGCCCGAAATTAATTACGATCCAAGCCGTGCTTGCCTTTCACAAAGCAACTCGACTTTGAAAAAAAATAGTGACCAAAACAATTCCACCTACAAAACAAGAAAAAGGGTATTAAATAAAAAATAACGTAATCAGAAAATGTTCATCAATTATATGGTTTTGTGTGGACGAGTAAAGACTTGGTTATATTTTACCTCTATCCCGAACGGTTTTAATGGCTTTCTATTTCTGTACCAATGTGTACATCATTTTAAAGAGTACACACACACGTAAACAAATAAAATAAAATCGCAGAAAGCAATTACTTTTTGGTTTGAATTTATATAAAAAGCATTTAATTTGGTGTTGGTTTTCGTTTCTTCAGGTTAAACTTAAAATGGTTTTTAATCTTCGGCTCACAGACGGCATTAATTTCAATACTTTAGAAAAAAAAAACACCTTTAGCATTTAATGCTTTTAAATATTGAGATGAATTGTTTTTTGGCGGCTGTACGTAGGGGATATGTAATGTGATAATTTTTATCGTAGGTTTAAAGCGCAATTCCCTCAAGGAACTTATAAGTATGCAGTATTTTATTATAACATCAACACAGGCAGTATTTTCATCGTTTCTTAAAGGATCTTTAAGCCTATGATAACAATTTATTCCATTTCATGTTCTGTATGTACACCTGCCAACAACTAATTCATTTAAATATTTAAAATTAACGCCTTCTGAGAGCGCGAAGATTATATATACTTAAACACGGAACCGGTATCCTACAAATTACAGTAAAAACTAATTGCGCTGGACTAAGAAATTATTTTAGTTCATACATTAAAAAAGTTTCCCTACCGGTTTGAAAAGGTTTCTTTTTATCTGAGCAATTACAGTAGGTAGTTCTTCCTTATAGGTGCGGCAGGAGGAAATTTTTAGTTCTACCCAACATCTTTCAGCCTGCTTAATATTAATTTTCATCATGAACTATGAAGATTTAAAATGTTTATCGAAATGTCAAAGACAAGATAACGATTATTACTTATTAATAAGAAGTAAAATTATCCTCGAGTGGTACAGATTAGTACAGGCAAACAATTTTAAAGACCGCGCATTTGAATGTGCGAGTATACAATGATGGCGGTTCAAACTGGTTCTAACTAGTTTGAAACTAGCGTCCGCAGTCCTCTCTTATCCCGCAGTAGTTACACGATACAGAACACCACTACACAAGTAATTATCTCTTTGTATATATTGATTAACTTGGCGAGTTTGCGATAAGCCGACGTAGCTCAACGGTAGAGCATCTGACCGGACATCAGAAGGGTGCAGGTTCGAGTCCTGTCGGCGACATTTATCTTTGCTCGGAAAGGTTTTTTTCAATTTGGATGAGTGTTTCAGGCTAATAATTTTTGTTTATAAAAAAATAATTGTTACTCTTTGCGCTATGCACAAAAATCTTGTCTTAAGTTTTTAAGAACTTTAGTTTATCAATTAATAATTATCTCTTTATTCGGATTTACCGGTAACTACTAGTTATAATACTAAAAAAATGAGACCCTCAATTTTCGTGAAGTAAATAAATAAATTAGGTGTATTTGTTGGACTATAAACATGCAGAAAGTGCCTACGAAGAAAGGTGGGCACTAGTGTGTAAATGAGAATGTTTTCAAAGCCGGATCTAGAATGCTTTCTTTTTATTATTTTAAAATACTACTAAATGCAAGCACTAAAATGGACGTATCCGCTGCTTAAATATTTGATATTTTAGATATTTACATTTCCTTCCTAAGCTGTTGTGCAGTTTTTTTTTGCATCTGCACAATTTCTTGGAAATGGGCGAGTTTATTTCTGGGGCTAATACTAGAGGTGCCTGTAAATGTTAAATTTCTGAATCGCTCAGGAATGAAGATTGTCTTTCGGTTTCTTGGCGTAAAAAACGCTCAAATAATATTTGGACTTTTACGTTAGATAGGCTACAATTTAATTAATCTAGAGTATCCGACATAGGTATTCATATTATTCAAATAAGGGGCCTTTTAGAGTACTTTCTGGTACCCAAGTTAAATTACGATATACTGACCAAGATTAATTTGATAATAAATGTCAATACCGGGACACGCTTTGACAATAATTTGCCATTATTGTCTTTATAAGGTTGAAAAAGAAATAATGTTGTATTTTAGTGTGCTGACGCCCCCTGTTTATGCTATTCGTCAATGATTGTTGATAAATATACTATATTATTCGTACAATTTTAATAACTTCAATATTTTAATTTATTCATATATCGACCCCTCCTACGTAAAGTATCGTAACTTCAAAATCAGAAATTTACAGGAGAGTTGTTTAAAGAGACAGAAGTTCGGTGCAAGTCGAGTTTTTTTATTGTTTTGCACCAAATTTAGGATCTCCATTGGTGCAAAATGATCAAAAGCTCAACCTGCACCAAGCTTCTGTATCTTTAAACCACTCTCCTGTAAAGTTCCAATATTGAAGTTACGATGCTATACGTAGTAAGAATCGATATAATAAATGGAAATAATGACACGTATTAATAACAAGACAAAATTATTTATAACTGCTTACTTTTGAATAATAAATTGTGTCTTATTATAGAGTGTAAGGTTGGCGCGTGAATAAATTACTGTAATTGTGTAATTATCTTGTTATGCTGTATTTGTACATTAACCTCATTTTCGGTTTACCAAATGTTCCACCTATACCTATGGCAGATCCGGCAATATATCTATCTACAAACTTGCAGACTAACCGAATGCTTGCCAAAAAAATCGGCCGTGCAGCGGTCGGCCTGCTTTATTGTATGTTCAGATGCACCTATCCCATTTTTCAAAATAATTGAGTGCCCTCTAACGAAATTAATTGGAAGCAAAAGTCACGTAGCGATAGCAGGAGGAAGAGGAAACGAAATTTGCATATTTTTAATAGGCTCTTATATTTGAAAAGTACCGGAGTCGCTCCGAAAAAAAACAGCTTGGATGTTTCAGTCATCTCTTGTATACAAATAAATAAACTGCAAGCATAAGTATTTAATTGTGTTCCCCGCGGGGTTGCATATATGCAATCGTTCAAAACGACCAAATAAAGAAAAAGCATTTGTAAAGTGCGTTCCATTGAATAATTTTAATTGAGAGCTCAATATCGTCATATAATTATCATTTTAAAATGTACTTTATTACTATGTTACGTTATGTTAATATTACAATTATCTATCTGAGAAGAAATTAGAAATTCAAGAAGATTTTCGGTACCTACGTGAAAATGTTTAATCAGTTTTAGCCGAGGTAGGGGAATATTTCCGGGCGTCGGACACACTACACAATTTTCAAATAATGGATTTATTTACATAACGCGTATAGGGCTTTTACATTTAGTGCATTTAACTTGGAAATAATAATTTTGAATGTGAGAAAAAAAAACTAAAGCATAATAGATAAGTATACAAGAATCAAAAGATTAAAAATACTGTTTTCGGGTAGGTTTAGAAAAATAATCAGAATGTATGAAAATTCAAAAGTAAAAATCCTAAATTTAATAATGGCGACAAATATGAATTAAAATATGGCCACGCTCAATTGGATTCAAAGAACATTTACGATGTGATAATAATAAAAGCACCTTTTCAAACTTTTAATGAATAATCACGCCCGCTTGTCAACAACGAGCTTACACCTTTACGTATAGAAATAAATGGTCGTAGATTAACAATTGGACATTAATAGACGAGCGAATGATACTAATGTAACGTTAATTAATTTATGTAGTAAGGAAAATTATTTAATCCCCACTTCTCAGTATGTTCACAAGCCTCAACAATATTACACATTTAAATAGAATAGAGATATAATAGAGTCAATAGAATTTACGGGATTATAAAACAATTAAGAAAACATTGCCATTTAATGCGGGGAAAACAGATTTCAATTGTAAGTACCTCTCAGAATAGACAATATACTATCACAATTATTTTCGCAGTAAATCAGTTAAACCGATAATGAATCGTTTTATGAAGCATAAAAATTAATGTAGGGCAGGGGTAAATGGAATCATATAAATAAATCATCTCAATGTGGCCTAACCACAGTTTGAAAATGGGTTTGAACGCCTAAACAGCTGTCACAATAATAATAAAACTAAAATACTTGCAGAACTTAATAATAACATTATTAAATTTGATTTACAATGAATTGTAAAAAAAAGGAAATATTGGCTTTCCACTCTGTGAATCCGCTGTATTGAGGAATGGGGAATGTAATTGTTCTAAAGTATGCTGCAGTAGTCGAATCGTCCGTATTTTGTCATATTTTGGGTATACGTAGATTTATGTGCTGCAGAAGTTCAGAACAGTCGAATTCACAGTTAAGTATTGTAAATAAAAAGAGTTAAAAACAGTTTATGTGTGGTATCTTTTAAAGTCTATATTTTTTTAACATTCTAGTATTCAATACAAATGATTAATTTGATTTTCTGGTTGGACATTTTAATAATAAAATTAGTTTTTATTTTTATTCCCTTATTTATGTGAATTTTGTAAATGGATGATCAAACTACCGAGTTGCTTTCAATTTGGCTCCTAATTAGAGTCATACATATTTTAATATGTAAATTATCTTACCCCTGTACAATACTTGTATTATTCGTGAAATATTATCCTGTTTTGGCTGCATGGCAACGATATTATTACATATCAAGATGAGTCTAAAGCCGGCTGAAGTAAGTAGCTAGTACTCGGTACACTGGTGAGTACTTCGCGTTGAATAAACAGTGATTGTCGTCAAATAGACAATTGATTCGTGTAAATATTGATTACAAATAGAGTCAGATCGCTGATTAAAGGGGATTAGACTCCCAGGGATTTCCCGAGTCATCAGAATTCGGTAACGTGTGATATATCTATCTACAATATTAAGTGTTATCATACGTAGGCGTTAGGTGTAAAGACATTATCTAGGTTGCCCGTGCGCCTGTTGACAAATAAATCAACTTGCTAAGGTGATAGCAGCTATTTTGGTAATTCAAACACGCTCGTGTGATCTGCGCGAGGTTAAGTCGAAATTATTAATATGTACCTATGTATATATTATGTATAAATATATGATTTCGGCTGAAAACGAAACGGAAACTTAATTAAATAAATAATAATAATATAAAAACTTCATACCCCTAAATTAGGCGTTTCTATTTTTAAACTTGTGTGAGTTCAAGTTAGCGTTAATTAAAATGAACGGTGAAATAAAATACATAAATTTAATAAGCAACTTGGTTTATTTTCAGCGCCTGCTGGTTCGTTGTTACCTAGAAGTTCTTCAATGTACGTTATTATTGGTACTTTAACTTACAAAAATACAAAAGATCTCAAAATTACTAACTAACTAAGTAATCATCACGCCATTTCTCCGCAGTGGTAGGCAGAGAGGACGGACGGCCAAAAAAGTAGATCTTGAAATACACTTCTTGCCTCATTCACATTCATACATCGTCTCATACATTCTCTTCTGTTATTCCGACTTCTGACACGGCCCGACTCAAATATTTGATTAACTTGATCGTGCCATGTCTTCCTTGGACGTCCCCGGCCTCTTCTTTCATTCACATTCGCGTCATATATTCTCCTTATACTCTTTTCTTCGTTCATTCGCTTTACATGCCCGAACCATCTAAGCGTCCCTTTCTTAATCTTGCTGATTACACAAACATTACCCTTGCATTCTTTACGAATGTCCACATTTTTCACACGATCATACATGGTTTTACCATACATTCGTCTCAGAGATCTAATTTCTACAGCATTCAGTCTACTTTCATCCTTCCACTGCTAGTTCCATGCCTGACTGCCATAAATCAGGGTTAGTATCAGCACTCGATTGTGGACTTCTAGTTTCGCTTGTTTGGAAAACTTTTTGTTTGCGCCATACGCGTTCAATCCTCCATTTATGGAGTTTCCTGCATTCACCCTTCTTTCAATATTCCTATCAGTATTTCCATCTCTAGTAAACATCGTTCCCAAATACACAAACTCATCTACCTGCTCTAACTATTCATATTGTACACTGTTTTCGTACTCTCTCTTTCAAACACCATTACTTTAGACTTGCTTACATTCATCATTAGCTCATTCTTCATACATACTTCGTTCATCCTAGATACGAGGGACTGTAAATCTTCCATACTGTTAGCAATCAGCAGTACCAAATCATCAGTATACAACAGGCAAGATACTTGCAAATTACTCATTTTCGTAAACAAATCTGTCTAGTCTTTAATTGTATTTATGTTAGAAAATGGCAAATAAGGAGATAATTTTTTCATTTTAATGGCTAACAAACTAAAAACAAAAGCAAAACTAATCCATATTGCAATATTTATGGAACCTAACTATTTTTTTTTAAATGCTGTAGCTGACGTAGGTATATTTTTTTAGCTGGTGAGTTGTTAGTTTATTTGAATGTAATTCACCCTCCTGAATCATTTTCATACGTTAATTGCATTCCGAGGATTGAATAAATAAATACCCGCATAAATAAAGGGATGATAAACACTCCACATTAGCATTTTCATTAAAATTATACAAGTATCTAGGTACTCAAAAACGCAATGTCACCTTTTCCCTTTTCGCCGTGATTTCGGCTTTGTTCAATTCTCCGAATGCACTTCGTTTATAAATCTTCCCCGACGCTACATTATGAAATCAATTACTGCGTAGAGTGCAAAATAACCCAACTTCCCCTTCGAGACTTTTACCATTCCTCCCGTGCCCGCTTTCCCCCGCTATTGTTCGGGAACAAGAGTGAAGGAAATCGCTCGAAATCAGATTAATACAATATTTTAAGCTGGTATTCCTACAGTGCTATTTTTACATTCTATTTTATGTATACATATTACATACATTCTTACTTATTCTTAATATTACTCCTACAGCACTCCTTAGGTGCATATTCATCTAATAAAATTACAAAATATTATACATATAATTTGTAATATCAACCCGGTGATAAAAATAGAGTAATTACAACTCAAAATTTGCTTAGAAAGAAATCATTTTCTTTTCAATGATACCTACTATCAAAAAAATTATGGTCTTCCCATGGGATCACCGTTAAGTCAACTTCTAGCAGAGATATTTATGGATTATATTGAAAATATAATTCTTATATCTCCCTTAAATCTCCCTAAATACATACTATATATACTACATCAGATACGTAGATGATATCCTCATATGTTGGGTGGACACCAACCGACAGTTAGATGTCTTCACTAACACTGAAAATAAATTTATTGCGCTTTTTCTACAAAATACCATGAATATTTTTCAGTAGGTATGCAATTTAAGTTTAAAATGTTCAATATACGTTATTGTTGATTATTTTTCATGAAACAAACAATCATAATGTCACAACTCTTTTATTTAGTTTGAAATTCAACGAATTTGAAATTTTCTGTATCTTCGTGAGAAAGCTGTCAAATTATGTATTGTTATTTTTAACATGGTTACAAAACTTCGTGAAATTAATATCAAATAAGTAAACAACCCACTTTTTGTACCAGAGAAAATGCACATCAATACTTCTCTCCTTATCAAACATTCCAGCTAATTGATTGAATTGAAGTACATCTTACATTCATTATTACTAAGAAAAGATTTATCAATCATGAATATAACCATGATGCGTCAAATCTCCAAGAAGAGATGAACAAAAGGCGGAAAAAACACGAAGAAAGGCGAACATTATTTCCTTAGATATACCATGAAAGGAAAATAAATAATAAAGCAAAACGATTTTCCAAGCGAAACTTAACAAATAAAATCCAACACTGGTTAGCAAAGATTCAAACCTGCCATGTCATCGGGCCTAATTATTACAGCGGGGTGGTAACTGAGTATGGCACGTTTATAAGTGGGGGTCCAGAGGGATGGAAAAAGAGGCTTTTTGGGCAGAAGTTGAGTGCCATGTAACCCCCAGGGCGTAGAAAAGCACTGTTTCCCTGAAGGGGTGCGACAGCTTGGACTGCAAAACAACCCAGCCGGGTTTTATGGTGTTACAATTTCATCCGTTTATTTGAATCGTTCGCTGTCATTTTATCATTTACCGTATGGCGTGTGATCTGGGGTCTCATTTTGCACCAATCTGAATTTCTAGCAGCCTAGGAGGTAGTTTAAAAATTTGATTCCTTGATAAAATATATATTTTAATTACAAGTACGCACAAATCTAAAATGAGACATACATAACAGGTGTATAAATCTTACATTCAGTATACGAAGTAGGTACTGTCTCGGCATTATAAAGGTGAAATAAAGGAAAGCATAACTTGCTTTTCAACGTTTCGTCATATTTATTATAAATACCTATAGTTTTTTTTATATATATTACAAGAGCCAGCGGATCTATAGCATTCGCATTTGGAAAATGTCGTGAGGCTAAAGGAGAGGAATGAGAAAGATAATATTAATTATTATTGGTTGATTTATATAGCGCCGTTTTTGTGAAAAATCATCTCAAAGGCGGTGGTCAAATATTATATTCTGTATCTAATTACATATATACAAACAGATACAGACAAATAGACTTATCAGGCAGGTCGCTTCAGATGAACATAGTTTTATTAGAAAATTTAAACTTGAGAAGATATGATTTTCACAGTGTGTTGTGTAATTTTATGTATTTTCGAAGGACCGTTGTGTGATATGTGTTATTGACCGCTGCACCGAGGAGAAAATATGTTTCAAGGTAAAGGGAAAGGACTCACCAAAAGGATTTGAAGCCCAGTTATCATAATCTTCACAGCACTCACAAAGTGGACGTTTATTGATATTTAGCGGACTTGAGTAATTGAGCGGTCTAATATAGCAGCAAATTAGGCGGAAGTCAATTTTGAACTGGCGGCGAGGATCATGAAAGGATGATGAGGTACGCACGCGGGATAAGGTAGGAATGATTAGGGATACGCAAGAATATTAACTCCCAACTACAGCGGTTCATGAAATGATGTGTAAATGTAGGTGTGTGTAAATTAGAGGAGTATTGCGTAAAATAGCCCAACCACGATTGCTTTTTATCCACCTTTTCTATTGATATTACATTTATTAGAAGATTGGTGGCACAAGAAGAGTTTGTTTTTTTTTGCAAATATTTATATTTTTTAGGACAGGAGAATATTTAAAAAATGACAATAAAAATCTTAAAAAGCTTAATAAGTAAGATAAGAAGAGAGAGAAGTACCTGGCTATTCAAACCCGCTCGCTAAATATAGTTAAAGTCCTTCTAACGATTCGATTAGGCAATTAGATCAGTAATCAGTGGATTTTTTATTACCATAGTAGGTACTTGGTAGACCTTGAATAAAGGTAACCTTCAACTTTCGCATGTTCACATTAAAAAAAACAAGTAAGCAATTCCTGCACTTAGTCTATAAATAAATTGTTTGAAATACCGAAATTGTCGGTTAAATGGAAGACAGGAACATAGCTTTAATTGATTATGATTGAGAACTTTTTTTTCAAACAATAAAAGAGCTATGTACGGTTAATTAACACAATTATTTACTCAATTTTCTACGTTTTCCTCTGATACATGCGGTCGGTCTGGGATTTTTCCTTATAGATATCAAATTTGCTTAAATTGGTGATTCCAACGACAAAATCGATACCTTAGTTCAATAGGGAACTAACTAAAATACCTCATTTTGAGAAAACTGAATTTGAAAATTTGTCATGAAGACATCGCTCCGATGTAAAGATATTTTGTCCACATATAACATTAAAATAGATGCAACATGTAAGTAATTTATCAACCTATAATATCATAGGTGTAAATGGCTTCATTAATTAAGTTCCAAACGGAAACATTTGACATATTTCTCCATTGAACTAAGAATGTGCTAATTTCATTATAATTCCATAAAGAATTATCTGACTAGATAATTAGGACGAATTAGACTTATTTTTTTATTGAAATATGAAAAGGGAGAGTTTCCTTACTCATTTTCATCATTAACACAAAACCCAGAATTTTTGAGTTATTTCCCTATGGAACTAAGGTATCGAAATGCTCTTTCTAGATAAATCTCGCAAAAAGAAGCCAAAGAGTAACACGCGCTCTTTGGATTGTGTGTATCGATGCATACTATAAAAAGGCGCTAGGTAAAATAATATACATTAAAAAAAAAACAGTGAGTTTAGTTCACGCATTGCATTTTTCACACGTGTAAAACAATCATCCCATATGATTCCGGTAGGTACGTTTGTAGGTACCAATTCAGTAATTATCTTCAAATATATTCAATAGCCCAATATTTTTCTTTCATTGGCAATACATTGACTAAATGTATACCATCGCACAGTAATGTCTTACCCAATTTTAACGACAAAAAAATCAACCAAAAAATAATGTACTCAAAAAAATTACTTTATTCGTCTTTTTTTAAAATATTTTTCTGGAAATGACACCGGCTAAGTGTCCACCTCGGCACGACGCGAACTGATTTTACGAAAAGAAAATAATTAACAAATATAAACACTTTAATTATCGTAAAAATAATACTTTTTAACTTTGTGCCGTCTTTTTGAACCACGGTGGACCTTGAAAATTAAGCAGGAAACTGGAGGGATGATTGAAAACAGAGCCGAACACCCCCGAATCGTACGGTTGAAATTTGAATCGAGGCAGAATTCTATCGGATTTGAATTTTTCTTACCGGTGTTTCTAATTCTCGTTGCTAGATGAAACTCATAAATGTTCCCGATGTTCAATCAAAAGTTTCAAGTAGTTTCCGAACAGTTTTTTTTCACAAAAACAGACGAATTTTGTGGGAAACTGCAAAGCATTCCGGGAACTTGCAAACACTGACAGAACTATTGTTTGAAAGTGAAAATGATCCAAATTCGATCGCTTTTAAATTTTTTGGCATTTCATTTTCTGTGATTCTAATTCCCCCATCAGATGTCTTCCTAAAGAGTGTTGTATACTCGTATGTGTATATAATCAGAAAATGTCGGTTTTTCTTGATTTTACAAATGTCAAAAATTTTATTGAAGCTCGCGGCATTGTCATAGAGAGCTACAATTACGATAGATTATTAACCTTCTGACATCTTCTGTCCGCGAATTTTTCTAAAGAAAATTTCTGCACAATCGGCTTCTTCGAAGCTATTTCGTTGTTTATGAAGTAACGGCGAAAAAGATACGCCCGTTCCTGCCCTACCTTACCAAAAACAAATGCTGAGGTCAAAAATTTCGAGGCAAAGAGAACCTTGTCGCCTTTTGCCGTACAAAAAATTTTGTCGGACGAAAATTTCCATACGATTTTTATCGCCTTTGCGTGAATAGGAAAATGTGCCTCGCCGCGGGTCAAGCTTAACGGACGTTAAGGTCGTTTTTTGTGTTCAGGAAAAGCCTGAAACAAGCGACTTTTAGAGTAGAAATGTAGATTGACGTTGAACACACTTAACGGTTATTAAAGTCAATTATCGCATTCAGGAAAACTCTGAAAAAAGTGACCGACAACGTACTACTATATAAGAAGATGTATAATGAAAATATTAAATCGGTGTTAAATCGTGATTTAAATTAGGGAATAAAAAATTAAAAAATTCAAGTATCAATTTGCTATCATAAAATCATGAATTTACATGTGGGAATTACAAAATAATTTAATCGATTGCGTTAATGCAACGGGGAAACCGCTGGTACAAACTATATTGAAAATACTTAGCTTAATGTAAATAAGTACTTACTCCTCGTCACTTGATTATTAAATCCGACCTGCCATTTCGCATTTTGTCATTGACAGACCTTTTAGTGCGCCGACGAAGTATTAAGTGTCAACTCATCTTCCCCTCGAGCCCGTCGAAACTTCGCGGTGCCACTGCTCTCGGGTTACGACAAAGAGACATACACCGCACTGATTGACAGCTACTTACTTATTTTATGACGTGCCCTATAAAGTTTTAACTTGCTGTTGGAGGAAATGGTATTTTAAAATAAATTCGGATTAATAATTAATTTGAACATGTCGATGGTCAGTGCTGTTTATAATCTCCATATCTAAAAAAATGAAAGGGTTTGTAATATTTCTATTGATCATAAATTTAATTACTAAATGCATTATTTACAATGGTAAGTAGGTTTTTTTTTACCTGTTTGTACATAGTTAGAATAGGAAGCAATATTTGTACAGCGCATTGAGGTGATTTTTCATAAAAACGACGCTATACAAATTAACCAATTTTTTAAAAATTATTATTTCTGTTATTAGTAGACTAGTTTCCATGATTTCCACGATTTTTTTTTGGCTCTCCGCTCAATTTTCAAGTTTTGACACTTCTCCCTCTCACTCTGCGTGAAAACAGTATCGACTTTTTACCAATGAAGCTACAAAATACAATAAAACTAAAATATGAAGTAAATACGGTAAGTTGCTGAGTTGGCATCGCGTTTGGGTCTCACTCAGGCGTCGTGACTTCAATTTATCGGCTGGCTATGTCCCCCATTTACGACACAAGCAAGATCTTCCGCTTACTGTGATGGTAGTAGGAGATTTTCAAATATTGTCAGGTTATTCGTAACCAGGGAATATTTGTCTTTCTTTAAAAAAAAAAAACTTATAAGTAAATCAAATTTAACAATGTTAAACTGTGGTTTGGCCAAATTGAGTCGACTTATGTGATTTTATTTACGCCCATCTAATTTTTACTTTTATTATGTTTGAAATGTTTTATTAATATTTTACGTTAAAACCGATTTACTGCTGGTTGTGAAAATTTTAATTATTTTTTCTGTGAGGTTCTTACAGTTGAAATCTCATTTTCGCATTTTTAGTGGTGGTAGTGTTTTATTTTTCCTTTTAATTGATTTATAATAACGTGAATGCTATTTAAGATAATGAATTTAAATGTGCTTGAATCTCTCAGTTATTTTAAGATTTATATTGTTTAGGTTTCGTGAAAATACTGAGGAGTGGAGAAAAGATATTTTTTTAAATATTTCGTTTTTTAGCGTTATTTTCCTGTGATTTTCTTCTTTGTTAATCTCTAGTTGTTGAAGAAAATTTAATCTACCCTTTCTTCATATATGCAAGGGTTTAGGCTCGTTGTTGCCAAGCGGGATATGATTATTCACTAAGAGCAGTTTTGCGATTTGAGCAATTTTGAAATAGTGTTTCTTTTTTCTATCGTATATTTGCAAATTCTAATAAAAACATTTTTCAATTTATTTAGCTTTAAATTTAAGTAAATAAATAAATTGATGTCAATTAATTAAACACAATAACAAATAAAATATTGAAGTTTACTTAATAATATAGAAAATGAACGAAGAATAATATGTTTAAACATCACTTATTGGAAGAATATATTTTGGCACGTTTCCTGGTAATATGAAATGTAGCTACACGGTTGCACACATGTAGTATTTTGAATATATTTTTACCCACCAAATTTTCACCGCCTTCTTATTGCCATCACCGCCTCCTTATTACCTCGAATCCAGGGTCTAGAAATTTATCCCTATTCACCTTTATTCTTCTTTCTGGTAGTCTCTTTCCCACGTGAGCCCTAATAATGATTGAGGTATTCATTGTAAAGAGTTTTTTTTAACATTAACTCCACACAGGCTGAGCCCTGAGGAAAACAATTTCTCTCAGGGCCTATGTATCTTTGAGGATCTTCTGTTAGTCAAAGCGATCACCGTTAAATAACCTAACCAATGCGTCACCTCCACCAAATGAGTACTGAAGGTTAACATCAAATAAGATTAGTAAAAACATCGCCTCTCAGAATTATATTCAGGAAGGGTCCTGGAAATATACCTAAAAAGAAAATAACCAACGCGTCACCTAACTAAAACTAATGGCAAAAGTTAACAACTAATTAGTTATAATAAAAAAATGCCGTCTGCCAACTTTTGCATAGGTGCAAGTACCTGACAGATAACCTCAAAAGTCAGCTCCAGAGGCGATGAAATAAGTTTGAGTCAGGACAAAGGTTCTTGACTATATTATCCGATTACCCACCCGGGTATCAGGTTACCAGTCGAAGTGACTGCACGCCCTGTCAGGCGATGCTCGAGTTTGTAGAGTGAAGATTGGAAGGGAAACTTTCCAAAACTACAGAAACTTTTATGACCTCAGACTAGGCGTACATTAGAATCTGCCAACTGAGGATCTAAATAGAGTATATTATGCTTTAAACCACTATCATTTGGAAAATGGAATATTAGGATGGGGCTCAGCAACATCAAATCACAAGCAACAACTAAATATAACTTCGAAATGCATCAAAAATATCAGTTTATAGTTCCTCATAAGAACGTCAATAAGGGAAATATTTATACAATTCGACGTTCCAAGTACATAAAAAATCTTTACCAAATATATTCTGGTTCATCATCTCAAAAGTCGTAAAGACCGTAAAGACCTCACATAATCATAATACCAGAGCAAAGCAAATAGACCAGCTAAATATATCTTAGTGTGATTTCTATTTTGAAACTGTCACTTATTCACGGTGGAATTTCATTTTAACATGAATTCATCAGTTAAAAAATATTTCTTACTTTTTCCACTTATTTGTTTCAGAACGGACTGATTTCACCTTATCACAACATAGATTTAGTTTAAATTGCATCAGTCTGAAGTTGCCGGTGATTGGGTGAAACCGGTCCGGTCTGAAATAGACAAGAATAAAAAGTTACAAATGTTAATGAAAATGCTAATGTGGAGTGTTTATCATCCCTTTATTTATGCGGGTATTTATTTATTCAATCCTCGGAATGCAATTAACGTATGAAAATGATTCAGGAGGGTGAATTACATTCAAATAAACTAACAACTCACCAGCTAAAAAAATAAACCTACGTCAGCTACAGCATTTAAAAAAAAATTGTTAGGTACCATAAATATTGTAATATGGATTTGTTTTGCTTTTCTTTTTAGTTTTTTAGCCATTAAAATGAACAATTATCTCCTTATTTGCAATTTTTTAACATAAATAATATTAAAGACTAGACAGATTTGTTTACGAAAATGAGTAATTTGCAAGTATCTTGCCTGTTGTATACTGATGATTTGGTACTGCTGATTGCTAACAGTATGGAAGATTTACAGTCCCTCGTATCTAGGATGAACGAAGTATGTGTGAAGAATGAGCTAATGATGAATGTAAGTAAGTCTAAAGTCATGGTGTTTAAAAGGTAGAGCACGAAAACACTGTACAATGTGAATAGTTAGAGCAGGTAGATGAGTTTGTGTATTTGGTAACGATGTTTACGAGAGATGGAAATACTGATAGGGATATTGAAAGAAGGGTGAATGCAGGAAACTCCATTACTGGAGGACTTAACGCGGTTGGCGCTAACAAAAAGTTGTCCAAAGAAGCGAAGCTAGCAGTCTACAATGGAGTGCTAATTCCAAACCTAATGTATAGCAGTCAGGCATGGAATTGGCAGAGGAAGGATGAAAGTAAACTGAATGCCCCTAGAAATGGGATCTCTGAGGCGAATGTTTTGTAAAACCATTTATAATCCTGCGAAAAATATTGAGATTCGTAAGAATGCAAGGCTGATGTAAGAAACATGAGCAAGATTAAGAAAGGGACGCTTAGATGGTTTGGGCATGTAGAGCGAATCAACGAAGAAAGGAGTATAAGGAGAATATATCACGCGAATGTTAATGAAAGAAGACGCCCGAGGAAGACATGGCACGAACAAGTGAATCAAATACTTGAGTCGGGCCGTGTCAGAAGTCGGAATAATATAAGGGAATGTATGAAGCGTTGTATGAATGTGAATGAAGCGAGAGTGTATGTCACGTTCGAGTTGTTTGGCAGTCCGTCCTCTTTACCTATCCCTGCGGGGAAACGGCGTGATGGTTAGTTAGTTTGTTATTCCAATCATGACATTTTAGGTATTAAGCATCTGCTGTTAGATACACTAGTATCCAGAAAGAGTTATCTAGCCTCTCAACTATACGAGAAATGAAAAACCCTAAGAAATGGATATGTAGTTTTACAATTTTATCCATTCACTTCCTACTCTATTACTGAAAGACAGAAGGCAGGAGAAAAAGTTTCCGGAACATCAAGTAGGTTTATAACATGACATCAAATCAACTGTAACTCAAATAAAAAAGTAACGTGGATATAAAAAAGGTGAATATTTTTCTCATTAATCCCGGCATAATCAAGATTCTTCTGAACTAACCTCATTATTCATAAAAAAACTTTTGCCAACATCAATTTCAAACGTTCGGATGAAAGGAGCAAAAAAAGTGGCAACTCTCCATGGACTTTTTACAACAGTAATCACTCTAAAGTTCATCAATAAAGGCCAGCTGACCGGAGAGATTGAAAGAGGAAAAGCGTGTTATCTGAGCACACACCAACTCCCCCTTTTCCCCTTTTCCGGGGGGAGGAGCGGGTTATTTTGAGTCGAGTCGGGAAAGGAAAAAATTACCCCCGGACGACAGACACGCGACAAGGGATTAATTTTTTAATTGAGATTTATGGAGGGTTGGTTTATTCTGGTCGCACTTTTGTTTTTTGCTGTTGTTCTTTATTCACTTTTCCGCTGAGCTGTGATAATGTATTTATTCGCTTTGTTATTAATTCGGAAATCATTTCGTGTCTAGTTCATTTATTAAGTAATTTACTATGCACCTGCAGAAAAAATTTAAATTGAGGTAGATTTACACATTTTTTTAATGGTATTTATTATATATAATTAACAGCATTGTTTACATAGTAATAATAGTGTGTATGTTAGTACTAAATATGTTTATTTATTTATTTATATAATCCTTTTAGTTTTTTTTGTTAAATTAATACCTCGCTAATTGAGAAATTCTCGTAATTAGAGAGGGAGTACTAATATGTACTGTTACACATTCAATAATTTCAAGAATTTGATATTCTGGTGTCTATAAACTAATTTAAAAAAAAAATGAAAAGGATTTTTTTTGTATCAAAATAAATCTATATAATGTATGTATATAAACATATATACAATTATTCCAAGTGAGCTCATAATGTACACCTTAAATAAGTTTCTTTTAAAATGTATTTTAACTTTTTTCTTAAAAAATTCATTATTTTTTTCAGCATGCATATCTTTGGGAAGTTCGTTAAAACACTTTATGGGTGAATATGTGTAATGGTGTTGTGCTATTGTGTTATATTTAGGAATTATTATTTGTCCTGTGGCTCTCGGCCTGGTGCTCATTTTTATTATTCAATTATGTTACTACTCTACATATATGTTATAAAGTTTATACGTTCAGAAGAGATGTTTATTTTCTGCATGAATATAATGGTTTTCACTGGATTACTCATTTGACCTACTTGCAGTCATAGTTCATTAATAAACATGCATCATTACAAAATGTTTTTTTAATAGTTTTTTTTCCACTTAGCTGCATTAATGTCCCTCAGTATACTACATCCCAAAGCTTTGCGCATAGCTGAGCTTTTCCACGCAGGAATTATGCAAAACACAGAGCTTTTAGAGGCAGGTTTTATTCTGCCGAGTACCAAGTAAAAGCTTTTAGCAAAACTTTAAAAATACCGAAATGACCCCGGCTTCAATGCGATGGTTAAGTTGAATTTAGTTTGAAAAAGCAGTTTCCTGTAGTTTTTTATTATTAAGTAAATAATAGCCTCACCTTCTCTATGGTTTGTTAATATTTAAGCACGTAACAATCTTTTATCAATGTTTCAAATAAATTTATTCAAGTGGTAAGAGTCTGGAATGAAAACAAAATAAAAATAACGCAGATGAGATTTGAATACTAGGGAAACTTTTTATACTTGTTTATCCATAACCGTTTGGACTATTTGTGGCATTCTGCATTTAAAGCATCGATATTTAACCTTGTTAATTTCTATTTACTATTTACCTAAAGCAGTAACAAACAGCCAAATTTGGTGAAAAGCTTATAGTATTTGGTATTATATTTGAACGTATTAATGCAAGATGTATTGTATTGACTACCACGAGTCAACCAAATTTTTTGTTCATTGACCCTTTCGGTGCTAGAAAATCCATCGAGCTCCGCTGCTGTACATCCGGTGTACAAGGTAGACAAATAGAATTTTTAAGTTTGATAAATATTAATATTTTACATTTATAATTTTGGCATCAAATCATTTTATTGATAGCATGTAAGTAAAATTTTGTCTATTAATGCTGAAAAAAACATAACATCACCCACGCATAAATGATACATCCATTACAGCCGGCAGAATACCGGATACTACTGACAATCGCGCACCGTGGCACGGCGAGTGAGACCACGTACCCCCCTCGCTCACTACTGAACCTCTCAGAAAGTTATCATCGCACCTAGACATACGAATATACTATGATCATTGTTCTTGATATTAATTACTGTAGCAGTATTTTGTTCTTATCAAAAGGAGGATTTTAGAAAACTAACGATATTGCAAAACAAAGCCATGAGAATAAATTTTTGACGAAACAAATATACCAAATTTTTAAAAAATCTAAAGGATCTAAATATATTGTCTTTTAAGCAAATTATCTACTTAAATGTAATAGTTTTTCTCTTTAAATGTTTAACGGCCAACAAAATACAGAATTCTTTAAAAAAAATAATAAACATCAACGTAGCATAACCACTCATACAAGAGGAAGAAAAGAGTTAAGACTCCCCTGTCGAAAGATTACTCATTATTATATAAAACCATGAAGATCTTCAAAGAAATATCGGCCAATAATAAAAGAAGTGGAAAATGAGTTGAAATTGAAGAGGAACGGCTGAGGGTATTGTTTCACACAAAACTTACTTTTGGATTTAAGGCTAAAATACCCACCTAAACTGATTATTTTTAATTTTTTTTATATGAATACCGCACAAGAGTCCCAACTGGTACCAACCGTCTGGAGCCAGTGAGATTATGGCATTCCCAATTGGGGAATGTTGTGAGACTGAAGGTATTGGGGAGGGGAAGGAGAAGGGGAAAAGGGAGGTGGGGAAATAGGGAAATACCTGGCTATTGAGATCTGGTCACCAAACACGGCTAAAAGCCATTTCAAGCAACTTTTCAATTCTGAATGGTGGTCTTTCACCAGGGCGATACTGAGAGTATCTTCCACTCTGGAATGTGCGCAAATATACCATACATTATTTTTAATTAATTGTGAAACAACAGAAATTAATTAAATAAAATTTACTTGCGCACGCCGGGATTTGAACCCGCGACCTTCGGATTCGTAGTCGAGAGCCTTACCCCTCGACCATGGAGGCCGTCAAATCTGATCAAATGATCTTTTTTTGAATTAAAGGTATAGTAAATATTTAGTACGTATTAGAAGTATTCTTCTTTTAAATTATGAAATGTAGGCCATTAAAGATATCGTTTTTTCTTGATTTTAGGGGCGTTGAAAATTATTTTGATTATAATATTTTTACATAAAATAAAATAATTTAAAAAAATAATAATTAAAATTATTTTATTTTTAATTGAGTCTGATTTAATGCTTATTTTAACACTTTTTATTTTTCATTATATTTTCACAGAAAACGGGGTAAATCATTCTTTTTAAATCGTCGTTAGCCCCCAATAATTGCTAAAGTTGCCTCCGTAATCGCGAAAATTTGATTTCTTTAATGACCTTTTTTATTGAGAGGCCAAAAATAATGTAAGTACTTATCATTCGCACTAGATTTTCTTCCCCTTAAGAAGGAAGTGACGAAATACGAAAAGTGTAATTTTTAGTATATTAATTTTTAATTCTTAATTGTATATTATGACTTAAAACGCATTTTTTTTGTGTAAGATATATTACGTTTATACAATAATACTAATAACCAATAAATATATAATTTCTTCAATAGATTAGCATTCACACATTAATAAATGAAATATATATTTTTTTTAATAGCTATCTCTTGAACTTATTGTCATCTTAATAAAAATGATTTCTTCTTTAATTTCTAATGTAAATTTGTAATTAATTGTTTTATTAACATTTTTGCATAATTATTTACCTACTTTAATCAATTTTTGTTAATATTTATAATTTGTCTTTTCTTACATTATTATGTTCTATGTTTATCGTTTGTTTATACTTAATAATAATAATAATAATAATTGGATTACTTCTATAGCGCCGTTTTCGTGAGAAAATCACCTCAAGGGCGCAAATATTGACATTATTTGTTTCTAGTATTCTATATATTCCTGATGAAGAAAGCATCGCTTTCGAAACATGTAGATATGTGTATATTAGTAAAGTGGTGAATAAAAATTAATTTTTAATTCATTTATAAATAAATATATTATTAACAAAATTTTACGTTGGGTTCAATAAATAGTTGAGTATTTTAAGTATTTTATTCAAAACGTAAATATATTTCTGACCTGCACCTAAAATACGAAATCTGTGTTCGTTTTATTTACAGAGATATTGAAATAATTAGAGACAAATCAAATCAGTTGAGAGCACCGGCTAGGAATGGTTTTAAATTATTGAAAAATAAGGATAATAACGAATGATACGCCGAGTTGAGCTATTAATGCTACTTGATAGTTAATGAATTACTTCAAAACCTATAACTGAAATAAAGTTGCAAGCTTAAACATGGGTCGAACTATAGATTCTATTAAAAAACTGTGAAAAATTCATGACGTCAGAACTTACCGATTCTGAGATTTTACGGTTTCAAACAAATTTACCTCTTCGTGGTTAAGTTTTTGCAAATAAATTAAATATACTTAAAAAATCTCCACAATTTGTCATGATTTATCGACATCCAACCTCAGTTCAAATACAAATGCAATGCTTATATTTTTATTTCTTTTTTTCCTGTAGTGGTTTTGCCAACTTTAGCAGCATCCCCCATCAGCTTATTTATCTCCCAATCAATTACTGTGATCAATCTCAATTACTTTTCCAAACAGCCCAACACTCTGATTGCAGTTGCGCAAATAACAACTATCCCCTATAAATACGGTGTAGGTGGGGTAGGTATGGTAGGTAATGGGTACCGGAAACTAGCTAGCCAACCTCCCCCTATACAGGAAAACCTATTGCCGTGCAACCGCTAATGGGCGTGCAATATTGATTTTAATTTTTGCCATGGTTGAAACCAATGATGAAACATTTTCGAAGATGCGTCTGTTTAAAAAATATGTATTCTCGTAGATGCATGGAAAATTTGACGTATATACATGCAAAGATTGACTAACTGAAAAACTGAGAGGTTGGTGTGCAACACAACGTCCTAAAGTACATTCTATAATGGTTCAGGTGATGGCCTGGTCGTTATGACCAGGATCATATTATCCAAATACTGCGATAATAAATGTTATACACTTAAATGCTTCATAAGACTGTCTGCGAGCTATTGCGTGACCCATTCGTTTGATAGGACTGAGGCAAATAAAGAAACGTAAAAGATAAAACAAGGACTCGCCGATTCTCCCAGTTGCTGTAGGTATCATTCTTCCCGAAGCACTTGTGATTTTCTTATTTCTTTTTTTAATTAAACTCCAGGTATAGGAAATGTAAATAATAAGAATCGGGGGTAAGATTATTGGTAAAGATAAAGTTTCAAGAATATCAAGATGTTGCGGAATTTGAATTGCGAGTTATGGCGGTTACAACTTCGATATTTCAAAGCCATGTGGCGGGGGTTGAATAAGAAAAGGCTGGGTAGGTTAAAGAGGAAACGGGGTAAAGCGAAATGCACATAATCGATAGCAATAATAAGTCGGCTTATTCTAAGTAGGCGACTAATTATTAGTAACTGATGTAAACATAATCCATGTTTCATCTTATTCTATTATTCTATCTCACCTGGTATTTTAATACATCTGACTCTTCATATAATCCAACTAAAGAATTTGTTCACTTCCTAGGATATCCCCGACTTTCTTACTTCTTCCACTAGCGTGTCACTTTTCACACTTTTTTCTTCGTGTAACAACTCTGCTTACCCAAACAATCTAAGCATCCTTTTAATAATCCTAATCAAACTTATTATGCTTACATCGGCCTCACATTCTAATCGGGAGATAATTAGTTTTATGGTCGTACATGGTTCTACAGTACAAAAGTTTCATGAATCTCATTTCTAAAGCATTCAGTCAACTTTGAACATCAGATTGAATATAGAGAAAGGAAACATTTGAGCAGGGCCGGTTCCATGGTATCTCGCGCCCTTTGACAGAAATATTAACCATCTGTAACTGTGTCAATTGAACACTGGGAA
The DNA here is from genome assembly GCA_022606495.2 of Halesus radiatus. Taxonomy (NCBI): domain Eukaryota; kingdom Metazoa; phylum Arthropoda; class Insecta; order Trichoptera; family Limnephilidae; genus Halesus; species Halesus radiatus. The sequence continues at coordinate 31,792 of JAHDVE020003002.1, read as the reverse complement.
CAAAAGGTCGGACGCCTGATTGGTTGGTTGATTGATTGATTGGTAAAGTACACGAAAATGATTCATAGAAAAACAAGTTCTACGCTCGACCAACTATTAGGCAATTCGTAAAAAAACTTCCATGCGTGTTCTCACTTTTTCAATACATTTGTTGACGATCGTTCAGTACACACTTCGGCGCCCTATACGCGAGTTGTAATATTTCGAGCACATTTATAGAAGACATAATTATTCCATGTTGTGGGACATTACAGGTCATTTTTAAATTTTTGGGGAATAATTTCAGCGCCCCTGGCATGAACATCTGGCAGATCCGAAGCTGCATGTGAGTATAAACCGATTGAAGTCTTGCAACCCTAGCACCGTTTTCAGTCAACCGCGTTCAAACATTTTTCAGAGCTCACTGGCTAGTGAACCTGCACCCTCTAAAGTTATATTATCGAAAAGGCTAGCGGCTGATATTGATGGAAAGTTGACATTAACGTACTTGTTGTTTGTACAAAAACAGGCAGAATGTACATTTCCCACACAGCCACTAGGACTAGGCGCACTCACCCATAAGGCCAGGGTTTGTTTTACTAATGGCGTGTAACTATCGATGGTCCTGTGAAGGGAATATGGGGTGGCATAACTGAAGGGAAATAAAATTATAAACTTGGCAAATTTGAATTAGAAAAGTGGAGTTTTGTATGTAGATGTTTAACTCCTTGTAAATCAAATTAATGTAATTATATAATTGAAAATACACTTTGTATATACCACTTTACTTTAGTAATATATACAAAGGTATATATGGTATATATATATATGGTATATAAAAAGTGTATTTTCAATTATATAATTAATAATGATGCCACAAAGTTATCAAGCATTTGAAGAAATTACAAATTAATGTAAATCAGTGGGTAAAACTATAGGTAAAATTCTATTCCATCCATAATAATAATATTAATTGGATGATACGAAAATCACCCCAAGGACGCTGCCAATAAAGTGTATTATTCATTGACGGCCTCCATGGTCGAGGGGCAAGGCTCTCGACTACGAATCCGAAGGTCGCGGGTTCAAATCCCGGCGTGCTCAAGTAATTTTTATTTAATTAATTTGTGTTGTTTCACAATTAATTCATTTAAAAATAATATATAGTATATTTGCGCACGTTCCAGAGTGGAAGATACTCTCAGTATCGCCCTGGTGAAAGACCACCATTCAGAATTGAAACGTTGCTTGAAATGGCTTTTAGCCGTGTTTGGTGACCAGATCTGAATAGCCAGGTATTTCCCCCTTTTCCCCACCTTCCTTTCCCCCTTCTCCTTCCCCTCCCCAATACCTTCAGCCTCACAACATTCCCCAATTGGGAATGCCATAGTCTCACTGGCTCCAGACGGTGGGGAGCAGTTTGGGACTCTTGTGCGGTATTCATATAAAAAATAAAAAAAAAATAATAATACTAATTTCAAAATATTATGATAAAATTATTGAAACTGAAATCCATAATTTTTATTTATATATTACCTCAACCAAGGAGGCCCAGAGGAAAATAATTTCCCTCGGGGCGTATATCATCGTTGGGGATGCTGTGTGGAGGGTCCATTGAGGGAAAGAAAGGAGAGGAAGTTTTGGGAAGGAAAAGGGCATGAGGTGCGGGTAGGAATCAGGGGGTCAGTGCGTCTAGGATTGACGGACGTATGAATACATCCCTCCCACATCAGTGCAGGGCGATGATGGGTCGAGAGAGTCCGATTGGAGATCATAAAGAGTCTCCCTCAACCGGCCTTTCCTGATACGGTTGAGGGTTTCTACCACTCAGCCGGTGGGCAGACGCATCCGCTGCCAATACCTGACTAACCTCACCCCATGAACCCGGGAAACATCAACAACTCAATCAAATAGAATATGTAGAACATAAAAGTTAACGGTCGTTATTGGGGTTTGAATCTAGATCCTCTATTTCATATCTTCATTGGGGGCTATTAGATATTATATTGTTTAATGATCAAATGCTAATTTAATAAATTAATTAAAAAATTACTTTGTATTTCGGAACATTTTGATATCTGTGTACATTAATAAAGTGGTGAATATAATATAATTTTTTTAAATTATTTATAAATTTATTTATTAGAAATTACTCAGGACTTATTATTCAATGTACCTCTGTTTTATGACATACATTTATTTTATTTTATTATATGATACATTTGTTATTTAGAAAATATTCCCCCCATTCGTACGGATATCATACAAGTAGGTAAAAGTGATTTCATTTAGACCATAGGTTCGAAAAGTGATCCTGGGGGTCGATATAGATTTGCAGGGGTCCATGGCAGGTAGAAAAAAGGGGGTCCACGAGATGTAAATGGGGGTCGATGGATCGGAATTCATTTAGACTGCACGCATAGTAAAGCACCGTAGTAAGTTTCGCTCGACAAGCCTACTGCGCACTTAAAGTGAATCGCGTCCACGCAAAAAAGTTTGGGAACTTATGATTTAGACAAATGGGAGCTCACTTTGGAGTAACAATATAAATCCTCCAAAAAACTTCATTTAAATCCACAGATGTGTTAAAAAAAACCCACATAAACTAATAGAAGTGTGTTGTGGGCGTGTCTGTGTGCCCGAAGTATTTCTTCTGAAATTGATCAAACATCGATAATATTTTTTTAGCAGTATAACAATTTCATTGGCCTGTCTAGGGCCTAGATAGGTGTCGAGAGGTTTTATGTAAAATGGTAACATGAGTTTTCTTACAAAATCAGGTAGATCATATTTCCGGGGACCATCTCCTCAGTGAGATAATCATATATTTAAATAGATTTCCATTACCAATGCATAAAATAATTTGTTTCATTTGATCAAAAATATTCAATTACGAAAGTCGGGCACAATTAAATAAACCGTTGTTCACGATTTAATTAATGATACCAATCTTTGTGTTTTTAACCGAGAGGCAAAAAATTTTGACAAAGAACTCTGATTATATTTTTTACGTTTTAAGTTTTTCAACTTGTTAAAAAAACAAGCGTATCCTTGACAGTGTTTTTTCACCCCCTATATTTATCAAAGGGTACCTATTATTTCGACCATTAAACCTTTTGAGAAATCCAAAACTAACATTTTCCCACAGGGGCGCTAAGGCTTGAAACAAAGAAATAATTTTAACTCAGTGAAAAAAATTAAATAAGACTGGTTTTTGGAAACGAACATGTAAACGAGTGTTAATTCTGTTAGTCGCAAAAGAATCATTACAAGATCCACTGAAATGATTATCTCTAGAAGTGTGATGTAGACTAATTTACATAACACCTTTCATCTCTTAGACCGAAAATAATCTAAATTGATTATCTCGATGCCTTACTTGTAAAGTGTAAAAAGTAAAAAATTTAAGGTTTTGTGTTAAGTGTGAGGAAGTTACTAATATTTACCAATTCCAAAATGTAACAAGTGGAATCTGTGGTTATTTTACAACGACAGTGGATTAGAAGTATTCCTTTTTTCTTCAAATATACCAGTTTCATTTAAATCACCACCAGTGTATGGTGGAATCAGAACATATACCATATATCCATGTATTTTTGGAATAACTTATTAAAGCTTATAAACCCCCTTGTAATATGTTTATTATTTAAATCATTGAAGATAACTTTAACAAATCTCAAATGAAACCTGAAACAGAAAAGGCACAGAAAAAAGGGTAACATTCACATATGAGACTCGAACTGGAATGGACCGAGAGGTCCTGGGTTCAAGTCCCAAATGCGAGCGTTACCCCTTTTTATCTTCTGTATATTTTCTATTTCATATTCCATTTAAGATTATAACACTTTTATTTTAAATCCAAACAACTACGATTATCCTGTGGAAACTCATTATAATATTCGAAAAAAAGTGATTGAAATTTAATGCGTTTTCAGAAATCCCAGTATTTAATTAAAAACTACAAAAAAATAGATGTACAGTAGAAGATTAAACCTGACAAAAATCTTGTTTTCTAATTATCTCACAATGAGTAGTTACTCTTTGGAACTGAGGAATTGGTCTGTTTGAAGAAATAAATTGAATTAAAAAATAGACCTGTATTTCACAGGAAATAAGAAAAAAATGGAATTACTTCCGACACACGGATATCCCCACAACACAATTATATCAGAGCACTTTAAAAAAATATATGAAATAGGTTTTTTTAATGAACGCCGTGCTAATTTTTTTGTCCTGTTTCCTATTAATTGTTGTATTTTTATTTTAGAAACATCTGCTACATAATACAAAAAAATTAAATGGTAAGTACAAAAAAAAATTTAAACATTCAAAGGTAAAATTAAATTCCTCTAATTCAATCGTGTGGACGTTATAAACGAGATCTCTTTTATCGAGCGTTTTAATACATTACCGCTGCGAAATTGGCTAAACTAAAGCTAGTATCGTCTGAATTTTATGGTCACTATCTTTTCAATCGTGATAACAATTTCAATTGTTCGTAAGAAATTTATACTTAGATTAAGTATTGTACGATCTGAAAGACGCTTTGTTATAAAAACTGAATATATTTTCTGATATAATAATGGAAGGGATTAAAAGGAAAATAACATATAACAAACGTTGATTTAAGCCAATGATTCACTAGGGGACAAGCCGTGGTACATCTGGAGTGACTTGCCAGGTAAGTATGTTTCTGTATATTTTTTTGTACATAATAAAATAAACACTGGCAAGTAATATTTTTACAGCGCCCCTGAGGTGATTTTTCACAAAAACGGAGCTATACAAATCTTCCAATAATAATTATTATAATTTCTACGATTTGTAACTTTGTGGCGTCATTATTAATTAAATAATTAAAAGTGTACTTTGTATAAACCACTTTTATTAAAATATGTAAATATTTCTACATGTTTCGGCAGCAATGCTGTCATCCTCAGGAATACATGAAATATATTTATATATTCCTGAGGATAGCAGCATTGCTGGTGAAACATGTAGAAATATTTATATATTTTAATAAAAGTGTTGTATACAAAGTATATTTTTAATTATTTAATTAATAATTATTATTATTGTTCAAGATGTGTAAGTTGATGGATTGTTAAAATTTCTAATAAGTATCCTTGATATCCATTAGCATTAAGGATCGCTTTCGAAACATGTTGATATGTATATATTAATAAATTGCTGAAAACAAAGCAATTTTTAATTAATTAATAATAATGACGCCACAAAGTGAATACCAATCGTTTGAAGAAATTATAGTGAGTATACTTTTCATTAGCAGGAAGTAGGATATTATTTGTACTTTGCCATAATATTAATCAATTTTTCTATAATGCATACGAAAAATATGCAGTTTTCACATTGAAAAGTAAAAGTGCAGTTCATAAAAAATAAACAAATATATAAAAATCAATACCAATAACTATTGTGGTTTGTGGTAATCCCAGCGCAGGTAAACGGGGAATAGACACATGTGCGCGGTGGTTCACCTCTAAGTTATTGCTACAAAATAATACTTATCGTCGGTCATAGCTTAGAACTCCATGTGTAAACGATGCATAAATTGAACCTTAGAGATTCTGAACTGTGTGAATGTTGACATATTAACTATTTAATATATCGTAGAAGAATGTCCACTCCAGAATTTGGCTGCCGGCGGAATAACCTCAGCATCGCATTATGTCCTCCATCCACTTTCCTTCATCGCAAGAGGAATAAATAATAACATCTGCATTCCACTATAACAAAATATTACGATAATACTCAAAATATACGAAACACACGATATAAATCAATAGAACACTTTAAAGCCCAAAACACATCATTTTCAGATACTGTGCTCCTAAATTACAGAATAACTAGACAAATTAAAAGATTAAGGGTGGATTGTTTCATTTACCGAAAATTCTAAAAGGAATTCTTATGGTAAAAATTAACAGCAAGTCATAGAAATGGGTTTTTTCATTTGACATTTTCCGTTTACTTTTACAAACATTCTTACAGGCCATCAAGGTGCTGTAAATGCTAGAGTAAAAGTCAGTGACAACTGACAGTTCAGACTTCATAGGCTATTTTCTTGATATCCATTAGCATTATGTACGCGACAAGTGAGAGTTCATCAATGTCTGACGATGAATCTATTATAAATTATACGAGTATAGCACGATGTGTTAAGCGACATAATATAAGTCGGAACTTCTATCTAACGGAATACTTTAATTTTTTTATACCGACATCGTATAAATAAAGAAACTGTTCGTCTTTTAACTGCATTCATTGCGCATATGACGTGTACTTCCAGTGACATGCAAGTAATGGTAAATAAAATGAAATTACGAGCATTTTTACAACAATTTATAGAAATTTTAATACATTTCACGTAAATAAAATTAGTATCTTCTTTCACTTTATTAGGAATAATGCTGTCAAACTATCTAAACAGTTGTTGATGGCGTTGCAGTTTTATGCGACTGGGTCAATGCAAAGAGTATTTAGTGAAGCCACAAATCTACACAAAAGTACAGCTTTTAAAACGTTTTTTTACGTGCCAAAGGCCTTAGCGTCAGTCAATAAAAAATTAATATCAATGCCAATGCATAAAAGTAACGCTGAAATGTTGGAAAATAATATGAAATTTCATAAATTATCCAAATTCCCAAATGTCATAGGAGCCATTAATTGTGCCTATATTCCAATAACATTTGCTGGTAATTAAGCTTCTGGAGTATTTATTTAACTGTATTTTAATTCAACAAAAAATAGCTAAAACTTTTTGCATGGTACCGTGTTTTCATGTCTTTATACAATTTATTGGAATATATTAATAAGACTTTGTAATTTTAGGCGAACAAACTGCGGAGAAATACAGGAACCGTAAAGGTTATTTCGCATTTAATATCCAAACAATTTACAATGCCGATCTGTCAGTTATGGATATTGTATATAGATGGCCAGAAGCTAGTCACGACACCACTATTTTTAATTCTAGTAACATAAAAGCCAGGTTGGAGGGTGGACATTTTGGCAATAATGTTATTTTGTGAGATTGTGGCTATGACATATAACTCTATCTTTTTACACCTCTTAGAAACCCCGTGACACCAGGGGAGGAATTCTACAATAGTTGCCATATTTGCACCAGAAGAGCGCTCTTATGGTGTCTGGAAGAGACGTTTTCCATGCATTGCGACCAAATTATGATTAAGTCAGAACAGAATTGAATGCGTCATACTTGCCACTGCGGTTTTACACAATATTTGTTTAAAGACGAATATTCCGGAAGTAGAACCTGAAATGTATGTAAATCATCACAGATTTTATACCAATAATACAATCAAAGCAGGGGTACGGCTACCTCTGGAAACGATGCTAGAGAAGGACTCATTTATTCCGATTTTGACCAGCTAGTATTTATTCCTTGTATCCATAACATTAATATAGGTACATATGTAACTACTTTCTTACAATATTCCATTAATTAACTCTTGCAGGTTTACATTAGATGCAGAGATGTATGAATGTAGAGAAAGCAATAGAGGTGTGCTTTTATGGATGAGTGTAGAACTCTTTTCTCTGCCTACCCCGATAATGGTGTATATGTGTGTACATACATATTTTATTATTATTTCTGGTTAGCTGTCAGATATGAAAAAGTTGGTATTCGGTTAGAGACTGTTGAGTTAATGGTTGTGATATCAATAGAGGTAGTATTTTTAGTAGGGGTAAATATTTCCAGTTAGGACATATATTTTTTTAAAAGGAAAAGCACTTTCAGGTTCATGAAAATAAAAATAAATATTTGCATATGCGGAAATATTGAAGGAGAATTTACGCCATTTTTAATGTTATTAACATTTGTCTTAAGTACTAACTGCATAAATTGGGTGTAAAAAAACAGGTTGTTAGTTTGGGTATTTTATTTATTAAAAGGTAGATAATATATCAATTTATTTCAACTTGACACTTGAAACCCATTCTGAATTGTTCGATTTTTGCAGGTATTGGCAACATAGGAGGTCCATCACCCGTTTTTTGTAGCAATTGTTTTTTCTTCCACCTTTCTAAAATACACAAAACATATTTTTTCAATAATAAACCAGAGAGAGTATCAAAATCACAGATTCCACCAAATGTGCACTGATTGTATTACCTTTCTATCAACGCAATATACGTCAATTGCTTCGTTGTCCGAAAAACATTTGTTAAACTCGCTTGTCAACATAGTCCAAGGTTTTTCCTTCTCACGTGAGCCCAAGGCGTCAGTTTTTTGCATAGAATTATGCTTCAATATTTTTTAAGTAAATCTTTTAACAGGTTAACTTCCATCACCGAAAAATTATTTCCACGTTCGTTGCAAATATGTGCACATAGGTTATTTAATAATAAAAAAGAACTGATCGTATTGATGAAATAAAGTTTTTACTTACTTTTCGACAAAATACTAATTGTTAATAACTTATTCATAATGTTAACGGTGGAAACACGCAATTCTCGCTGAATCTTTGACATTTATTGTTTGGGTTGCCACATGAAAGAAATATATGTACACTCCCATGTACGAAAATGTGCGGATTTCATTGGTTATCATGCAGGCATCCCTATTTGTTGTTACTTTAGCAATTGGCGTCGTCAAAAAACTCATTTTGCCGTAAATTTCAAATGCACTGCTAAAGTAATTGTAAATAAAATTTAAAAAAAAACACTCTAAGTCACTTTAATATCTCCACGACACAATTGATCTTCAATAAAGGTCGTGCAATAACCAATGAACTCATCCGAGTCTAACTTATTTATGTCTATGTATTTCGAAGTGTATTCAATTTTTCCAAAAACGTTTATTATTCTTATTGTAACCAATACTTGTAATTAAAAAAATATAATTTGTAAACTAGCATGTCTCAACACAGAATATTCCTAGCGAGACTTGACGATACCATTTGTTTGAATCCACTTTTATTTTTGTATATTCGATAATTTTCAACTCGTTTTTGTATTTATTTATTTTAATTAGTGTACTTAATTAGTATATTTAATTTGTAAATTTAATTAGTACATTTAATTATTATATTTAAATATTTAATTAGTATATTTAATTAGATTATTTAATTAGTATATTTAACTATTATATTTAATTAGTATATTTAATTAGTATATTTAAATAGTATATGTAATTGGTATATTTAACTAGTATATTTAATTAGCATATTTAATTAATATATTTAATTAGTATATTTATTTATATTTAACTAGTATAGTAAGTCCTGAAGGTGAATCAGTCGAATCGAAACTAGTCGACTATACAAAAATAAAAGTTGATTCAAACAAAGTGTCTCTCCTCCACAATACGAAGAAGAAAGAAAACTCCACCATTCCGTTATGACCTCCACCCACTCCATACAGAAAGAAGAAGAGTAAATTTTATGTGATGCAGCATTATCCAAAAACAAGGGGCTTTTAAATGAATTTTCGTATTGTTTTTTTCTTCTTTTAATAAGACCTCGCCTTATGTATTTCTTATCAGCGATTCGTGAGGACAATAATTATTTTTAAGTCCGTTTACCCGAGAACTTGTTGTCTTTTTGAGAATATTTCAAAGAAATGCCTTCAGCGCCGGTCCAATCTCTTTGATCGTAGTCTACGTGTTTTATCAGAATTTGCTGAAACAATGCTTAATTGGTCTTAGGTGAGTAATTAAGGGGGAGGGGGTCATTCGCCCCAAGGCACGTCCGTAATTTATTCGAGAGGAATAAAATTCGTTTAACTCTTTTATGCAGATGTGTAGGTTTTTTTCTTAAATCTTGTTTTAATTTGTTGAAAAGAAGACGTGAATTGTAAAAGTGCTCGGATTTACACAGAACCGAAAATCTGTTTTCTCAAGAATAACTAAGGGAATTAGAGCATAAAGTGGAAGCAAAGAAAGCCTTTGAAACATTTTTTAACTACAATGAAATGACGAAGGAGGCCGGAAAGGTTAAATTCTTCACCTATTTTTACTATCTCCCTTTGTTTAGGGGTTGGTAAATGTTCGCTTAGTTAAGGCAATATGAAGCCTACCTTTTTTTTAACGTTTCAATTTGAAGGCAAAATCACAATAGGTATTTTGCTTTTTCTTCTGAATACTACGTAGATTGTAGGTATCTGCCTATACCATTTCGCGACAGTAAGTCAGTTGTATGCGCTCAATATATTTACCTTGGAAAACTGATACTAGACAAAAATTTTAAAAATATTGACATGGGTATAATGGAGTTTTCGAATTATCTGCATGTTTTGAAATGCTGTGAAATGTTTTGAAATGGTGTTAAGCAAGGCTGTGTAATGTCACCGTGGTTATTCAATCTATACGTGGATAATTGTATGCAAGAACTGAAAGAGGTGGGCCTGGGCGCGAAAATGAGTAGTCTGCAAGTATGTTGTCTGTTGTATGCTGATGATGCGGTGCTGATTGCTAATAGTATGGAAGATCTACAGTCCCTCGTATCTAGGATGAACGAAGTATGTATGAAGAATGAGCTAATGATGAATGTAAATAAGTCTAAAGTCATGGTGTTTGAAAGAGAGAGTACGAAAACAGTATGCAATATAGTTGTGAATGATGAATACTTGGAGCAGGTCAATGAGTTTGTGTATTTGGGTAGTATGTTTACGAGAGATGGAAAGACAGATAGGGATATTGAAAGAAGGGTGAATGCAGGAAACTCCATTAACGGAGGACTGAACGCGGTTGGCGCAAACAAAAAAGTTGTCCAAGGAAGCGAAGCTAGCAGTCCACAATGGAGTGCTGATACCAACCTTGATGTATGGCAGTGAGGCATGGAACCGGCAGAGGAAGGTTGAAAGTTGACTGAGTGCTGTAGAAATGAGATCTCTGAGACGAATGTGTAGTAAAACCATGTATGATCGAGTGAAAAATGTTGAGATTCGTAAAGAATGCAAGGCTGATGTAAGCGTAGTGAGCAAGATTAAGAAAGGGACGCTTAGATGGTTTGGGCATGTAGAGCGAATGAATGAAGAAAGGAGTGTAAGGAGAATATATGACGCGAATGTGAATGGAGGAAGAAGCCGGGGACGTCCAAGGAAGACGCGGCAAGATCAAGTGAATCAAATACTTGAGTCGGGCCATGTCAGAAGTCGGAATAACAGAAGAGAATGTATGAGACGTTGTATGAAAGTGAATGAAGCAAGAAGTGTATGCCAAGATCGAGTTGTTTGGCGGTCCGTCCTCTCTGCCTACCCCTGCGGGAAACGGCGTGATGGTTAGTTAGTTAGTTAGTTTTGAAATGCTTAAAAGGGCAATCTTTAAGTTTAACGTATACTCGTAGGTAATACCATAAGCATGATGATATTATACCTTATTAATTGATTTGTCTTTGATATTTAGCGTTACAGTAGACGTGGTCAAATTTTAATTTATAAAACAATTGGAAATTAATAAACGAACGAATGATCCAAACGTAACATTAATTAATAAAGTAAGGAAAATTACTTATTCCCCACTTCTCAGATATTCACAAGACCTAAACAATATGACATATTTAAATAAGTCAATAGCAGTCACGTCATCATAAAACAATTAAGAAAACATTGCAATTTAATGCGGTGAAAACAGATTTCAAAGCATCTCACAGAAGAGGCAATCTATTATTTTCTCAGTAAATCGGATTGTCCGGTAATAAGCCAATTTAGGCACCGTAAAAATTGAAATTGGGTGGTGTTAAATAGAATTATATAAATAAGTCGTCTCAGCGTGGCAAACCACAGTATTAAAATGGCCTAAAACGCCAAAATAGCTGTCACAATGATAAACAACTAATAATAATAATGTTATGTTTCAGCAGAACAAAGCGATGAGTGCAATACTCTGTCTGCCATATAAAAAGAATACATTTTAAGAATAAAAAAATATACTATAAAAATATACTCGCAGAACTTATAATAACATTATCGCAAAATAAATGTAGTTTTACGAATTAAACACAAAAAACCACAAACAAAATATTCTTATTGTTCTGGGCACCTGTTCCACGTTTGAAAATAATTACCCAAATTATCAGAAATCAATGGCCTTGAAAGCCGAAACAGCTGTCACAATAATAAAAAAAATTAAATACTCGGAGAACCTAAATCAATATTATTAAATTTGATTTAGATACATTTTTTAAAATGTGTAATATCGATTTTTTAAAGCGTACTTAGCAACTTTTGTCTAAATGGTTAGGAGTTTGTTTTGGTTGGACAATTTTTAATTATTTGCTGTACTAAAATAATTATTTAAAAAAAAAAAACATTTATTCTGACATCAAAACCCTTCAAAGCCATGGAAAAATTTGAACAATCCATGTCGACTGTTTTATACAAATGAATCACAAACAAAAGAGGGATTGCTTTTTAATTAATTCTCGTCACAGCAGTTTTTCAAATAATTGAATTAATTGACGTGCGAAATTGCGTTGGCGAATATTCCATTATTTTTGCAAACAGAAAATAATGGCATTGGAATGGGAATTAAATAAATTATTCGTCAACCGAATATTCAGTAATTATTTTTTAAATAATGCGCGTGAAACCCGATTTAATTATCTTCATAATGAGAATTTAAATGATTCCAAATTTCAGCGATGTCAGTTAATTTGAAAAATGTTAACGATTATAATAATTTAATAGTTGAATATTCACTAAAATAAAGCAAACTCTGTGGGATAAAAGATGTACGTAATTATTCATCTCATGCTATAATTTTATGCATCAATGTCAATCAATAAACACTTTTTGTAATATTGTCAGTACAATGGTATTGACTTACAACGGATTGAATTGTGTTATTTCACAAAATAAAATAATATGTAGTGTATTTGCGGTACGTTCCAGAGTGGTAGATACTGTCAGTATCACCCTGGTGAAAGACCACCATTCAGAATCGAAACGTTGGTTGAAATGGTTTTAGCCGTGTTTGGTGACCAGATCTGAATAGCCAAGTACTTCTTCAGCTTCCTTCTTCTCCATCTTGTTCTCCTCCTCGATACCTTCAGCCTCACAACATACCCCGATTGGGGATACCATAGTCTCACTGGCTCCTGACGGTTGATAACAGTTGAGAATCTTGTGCGGTACTCACATAAATTTTTATAATACTTATTACATCCCAACAAGCCCTCCATTGATATGCTTGGTGTCACCTTAAGTGACCAGCTCGGGTATGGGGCTTCCATCGAAGCCAGAGTAAAGTTAGTCTCTCAGAAGCTGGGCGTATTGCACAGAGCCCGCATATACTTTAATAGTACATAACTGCTCACCCTGTACAAATCGCAAGTGCGCCCCACTGTAGAATTTGGCAGCCACCTCTGATCGGGAGCCTCAAAATATCTGAAAAAAAACCCTCGACTCTGCAGAAACGGGCGGTCCGTTTGATAGATTCGTCTATCGTAACAAACAGACTGCAATCTTTGAATACAGACGTCAGGTGGGAATGCTGTCCTTGTTCTACCGGCATTTTAATGGAAGATGCTCTGACGAACTAGCGTCATTGCTCCCTTCGGCACCGGTGCATAGTCGGGAAATACGCCAAATGCGCGCCCAACATTTGCACAAGGTTCACATTTGTCACATCAGAACGGGTCGCTTCTACGACTCGTTCCTGTATTCAACAGCTCGGCTGTGGAATGATCTGCCGGTCTCTGTGTTTCCTCCATCCTACAATATGGGTCTCTTCAAGACCCAAGTCCACTCCTTCCTATCCTCTAAAAGACCCTCCACACAGCATCCCCAAAGATGATATAGGCCTTGAGGGAAATTATTTCCTTCGGGGTCTCCTGTGTGGAGATACTGTAAAAAAAATATTCTTTCTTCTGATTCTAAATGTTCTTCATCTAGGTACAGTTTATGTTTCACTGGGAACTAAGTAAATTTAATGCTTTCATACCGTAAACACGTTTGTGTTTGGAATTTTTTTTTCTAATATCTACTTTCTGTCTTGTATGTGGTGTGTGTGGAGTCTTTATTTTTTTAATGTAGTTGGTTTGTCTCTAAAGTACACGTATCTTGAGTTTTTTTTAAGTGGATTGATTGTTCACAAGTAAGACTACCGACTACATATTCGATTACCCCGTATTCTGGTATGTGCCTAGTTTGGTAGTCGAAAATTCTGCACTCAAACTTTTTTTAAATGAGTAAATAAAATAGTGAGAATATTTGTCCATCTTACTATAAATAAATAAATATCTTCAAACGATTGGTAACGTTGTGGCGTAATTATTAATTAAATAATTAAAATTGTACTATGTTTATACCAATTTTATATATTATATAAGTGGTGTAAACAAAGTACAATTTCAATTATTTAATAAATAAATATCTTATTTGTGTGCATTTCAATATATTATCGAACATTGAATATTAATAAACATTAAAAAAAATTGTTTTTTTTTTAAATTTTTATTTACGTAATCATATTTATATAGCAAATATGACAATTTAAAAAAAAAATACTGTAACCGGCAAATAATTTTCAGAGTTGCCTCTAATTTATGGCCCATATTTCATAATTTAAAAGAAAAATAAATAAAATACTTATCATATGAAGGAGATATTTACTAAATCTTTCATTAAAAAAAATATATCATTTCGTTCAGATGGGTATTTTTGGCCTCAAATATAAAAATTAAGTTATGTATGAAACAGGCAGCATAGGCGTTCATCTTAAAATAATCAATCTACTATTTAAATAAAAAAATAAAAAAAACAATTAACCAAGTTTGTAACAGTATATATTAAGTATAGCACGTGTCTTTGCTACAGATGAGAGTTTTATTCTTCTCATTTTATTGAATGACACCGATTGATAATTATTTACGAATTTTTAAACACGAAAAAACTTTCATGGGCTTAATTGTGTAAATTAAACACATTACGATAAAAAATAAATTGATCAGTTTTCTTCGGAATCTGTTATCTTAAACAGTAATTTCCATCCGAAACATTCCTGTCACAATGTTTATTGTATCAAATATAAGAGTATTTCAACGAACTCAATAAAATCCCTTTAAAAGGATACTTCTTCGTGTAAGTCTTACTAAGATCCTCCAACTTCAAATTTGTCGTGCACCTTTCACTTATTCTTCATGTTCCACCGTAACTTGCATCTATCCAGCGACCCTCTTGTATTATTTTTGCTTTGCTTAGTTAAGGGATGTTGTTTCACCATTTCTCCCTTGCTTTAAAACTTTTATGCAAAGGTTTCGCTGATAAAACTGAACTGACAGCTTAATTAATGACTTCTTTTCAAGGATATTATGGCTCAGTCATGTTCGTCATATACAAGGGATAATTCATAATTAAATTTAAAGTTTTTACCTCGCTGACGCCGTTATCTTGGTGAAATCTAATGTTGGCGTATTAAGGAAAACATTATTTTTTTAACGTTCACTGGACTTTTTTAATTTCTTATGAATTTTTGCGTCAGTATTGGAGTCTGCTTTTTGAAACCGCTTTTGGTATAGCGATTCTTTAAAGGAAAATTCCCGGCGTTGCTCGAGGATAAAAATAAAGCGTAATTACTTTTTCTATCATGGTGGAATTCTTTTGTGGCGGTTTCTTTATCGTTGAAACACAACGATGTTGATCCTTGAAGCCACATTTGTCGGTACATTCACAGATGTTTTTTTTTTCATGTTGTTTCAAAACATATGTCTCGTACTATAAGTAATACATACCTGAATAATTATTCGTGTTAAAATGGGAGCGTTCTTCAAGACAGTATTTATGTCGGACGTCTTCACTTCTTCCGCGATGTTAATTAATGTTAATTAATTTATTATATTGTCGGCACTTGTACGGGCCCGGAGCCAAGCGGAAAATAAATGTTTGATTTTTGTAACTGGCCCGGCTACCCTAGCCAAAAGAAACGTTGTCCTTTTATGCAAACTTATTAATGTATTGTGCGGGTGGCGGGGAGTGTCCCGTCATTGTTAATTATAAAATTACCAAATAAACCAAAGAGCGAGACGGAAATTGGGAATTTTTGCACAAAAGTGTATATTGTGCAAATTAAAATTGGTCAATTTGTCAGTATCGTTCCCCCTTCGCAAAGGAACGATAGGTTGTGTTTCCCTCCCGTCCAGTCTTCTTTGCAGATCGGGATTAGCTGCCCCTACAGTTCATCCGTGTGCCACACATCTGGTACAGTGTTACTACGATGGTTGTAATTGTAAATAAGAATCACGCCATTTCACCACAAGGGTAGACAAAGAGCACGAAACACCTTTCAAATATGCAAAACTACTTGCTTCATTCCCATTCATACATCGTCTCATATATACCGACTCTTGACATTATCTAACATAACGTGTCGTTAAACGTTAATATATGTTTTATAGAGTAGTAAGGCTTCAGAATAAATGTACACTAATATAAACAAGAAAGAAAGTATGTATATTAGAACATTTGGTATTCAAAAGTTTTGGTCTGAACCAAAATTAATTTTATTGAACTTGTACCAGGCAAAACATCTACAAACCATTTCCTTTGTCCTGCCTGTCTGGCAGTTTCTATTGCTCGCCTTTTAAAAGCTGCATTTATTTTCCTACTCAGGTTTCAGAAAACATTAAGGATGCAATATTATTCGTGGTGTTAGCGGAAGTCCAGTCGGGAGGAGGCACCGGACGCGGGCGGGGAGGCTTCGCCGGAGGAAGTCACCGGAAATTCAAGTTGTCAGGCCTTTTACGCCGCGTAAAACTGCTTCCTTTCTTTGCTGACCGTATTTACGGCTGCAGGAAGCACTCTAAGACCGTTAGCTAAGTGACCACAGGTGACCTCCGCGACCCCCGGAGGGACAATGGTGAATTTGAAAGCGGTTGCTTGAGACACGCGAGGCTTTTAAAAACTTGAAAGATGGTTATGTGAAATGCGAAAGGTAAATTGCTTTGTCTTTAAGCGTACAACGAGGGAAGAAAATAATGCTTCCTTAATGTGATTTACGATAAGACGTTTTATTTTAGAGCACTAACAATAATAACAAATAAAGGAAACATTTGTTAACTTTGGTAAACCCAGTTTGTTTGAAACGTTTCGGACAGTAGCGATCCAAAACAGATGGTGGAATTACATTACCATTCTGTCATCTACGCATGCGTAAGTAATCACTCATATATCTGCCCTATAGAACACCCCATTAACCGTGTTAAGTTGAGCCGCATAACACACGTGAGACGTTCCCAAATAGCAAATAAATAATTTATCCATCAAAAGGGCAAAATAAAGTGTGCGAAATCAATTGTGACTATAATTGTGAATTCGGGCCTTTCCATCATTGCTCAAGTATTCATTGACTTTTTGAAAGTTGGGAGCGATTTACATGCGTTGTGCGGCCTAATCTGAGTCGCTTTACTGTTTTTTTTTCAAATAAATAAGCATTCTAAATCTGACGATAGAATTGATATTGCGCTGACTTAGAAACTCGCACTATTTCGAATTTCGCTATTGGACTTGATACCTACAATTGTGTTCTCGATACAAATTATGCTACATTAATAGTTGAAGGCAGTTAAAATTTTAAGGGAAACTGTTCAAAATTTAAAACAACCACACTGAATTGCAATGAAACACACATTGGGCACAAACCAAATTATTGTTCATTATTGCGATGAAGGTTACTAAACATAAAGATATCACAATTCTAAAAATAACTCAAGCCGTACTGAATCCCATTATTTTAATCAAATAAATATGTTAAGCCCGATTAAAAAAAAAGATATTTATAAATTCTTGCGGAAGGGAATATTTCACAAGAAACAGTGTGAAATACAATAATCCAAACAACATCTTGTTCCCTAAAAGATGTTTATTGACCATTTTTTCTTTTATAAAGTCTTCAAAGAAGTCCACACTTTACAACGTGAAATCTCCTTACTGAAATTAAAGTAGCAGGTGTTTCAATTATCATCTCCCCTTTCTCATTCATTTCGCGGAGTGATTCTCTTATTTTTTCCGATTTTTCATTTTCAATCATGAAACCGACGAACTAACTTTGTGGGTGTGTAAGTCCATTGTTCTTTGATGCGAAATGCGAGAGATGAATCCCTTAAACTAGGAAAAAAAACCCTGAGTTGATAATCAATAGAAGTGTGATCTATATATATTAGATAGAAAACTGATGGCTAAATTTCATAAGAATTTATGACTTCTAGTCCCCGGACAGGCCAAATATTCAATATTTCATAACCTTCGATCAATTTCAATGGCAGTACGAAATATTTAGGTTACCTCAGGCACACAGATATGCCCACAATACACATTGGTATATCGCTTCTTTGAATAGGATTCTATGAATAAATTAAGTTAAATAAATGTTTTGTATTCACCACTCTATTAATTAATATCGACATGTTTCGAAAGCGTCATCAGGAATACATAGAATACTAAAAAATGATAATGTCAAGTATAGACAAATGATAAACATAGAACACAGTAATGTGAGAATAGACAAATTATAGACATAAACAAAAATTGAATAAATTACTTAAGAGGAACGGCTGCGCTGCATGCTTCATGCATAACTTAATTTTGAATTTGACGCCTCATCCAGTACTCATCCATGCTGAATGATATATTTATTTAATTAAAGGCTTAGTAAATATCTAGTACGGATGAGAAGTATTTTATTTATTTTTGTTTTAAATTATGAAGTATATGCCATGAAAAAAAATCAATTTTCATAATTTCAGAAGCAACTTGGAAAAATATTTGTGGTTTTATTGTATTTTTTTGTTTAAATTATCGTATTTGCTATGTAAATATGATTACGCACGAGGTGCATTCAAAAGAAAAGGTGAATTTTGAATTTTCGCAGGATGTGTACATTCGATTATCGATTTTTTTTTTGTTATGTTGGTACACATATGTTTATCATGTGTTAGCATTATCAGCCATTTTGGATTAGTGATTTGTTTTTGACAACTGGAAAGGTTAGTCACGTTTTTGTGTGTTCTTCGATTTTTTACTTTTGAAAAAAATGTATCAAAGAATATGTATTAAATTTTCCGTTAAAAATGGAATAAACTGCTCCAACGCACTTAAAATATTGACTGTGGCATTCGGCGAGTCTACTTTGTCTCAAAAAAGTGTTTATAAGTGGTACAAGCGCTTTACAGAAGGCCGAGAAGATGTTAATGACGATGAGCGTCCTGGAGTTGCAACCACGTCAACAAACGAAAACATCGAAACAGTGAAGAAAATGGTTTTGGAAAATTGCCGAATCTTATTAGGGAAGTTGCAGAGGATGTTGGCATATCAATCGGCTCATGCCATGCAATTTTCTCGGATGTTTTGGGCATGAAACGTGTGGTAGCGAAGTTTGTTCCAAAAATGCTCCGCTATCTCTTGTAAGAGCTGGGGGAAGTTTATTCCAAATGAGAGGGCCATTTACGCGAAAAGAGCGATCATAGTAGAGCTCGATTTGACCTTGAATGTTCAATTAGACGATTAGTAGCATCTAGATCTGCTGACCTCAGAGTAAGCTGTCTATCACTTAAGTCCTGTCGGATGCATAGTTCAGATATATAGGCTGGCGCCATTCCCTGCAATGCTTTGAAGGTCAGTAAGCAGATCTTGAACCCTATTCTTTCAGGGCATCGAAGCCAATGAAGCTGATCCCTTAGAAGTGGGGTTATATGACAATATTTAGATTCACCAAATATCATTCTCGCCGCAGCATTGAAGACGGACTGGATTCTATTGAATTGTTTTTGAGGGAGGCCAGCATATGCACTATTACAATAGTTTATACGTGAAACAACGAAGGAATTTATGAGTGATTTTGCTCCATCAGAGGGAAGACATCTCCTGATTGATTTTACCTGCCTAAGATGGAAAAAACCAGAACTTAGAGCTTTTGTAATTTGCGATTCAAGAGAAAGACTATTGTCTATAGTGAAACCTAGGAATTTTATTTCTGTAGAAGGAATTATATCTGTATCCTGAATACGTATTGGATTGGAATCAAGGAGGCCTTGCCTTCCAGGGGAAGCTATCCAAATAAATTCTGTCTTTGCTGGATTAAGTTTGAGTTTATTGACAGACATCCAACTTGAAACCGTATTAATGAAGCTAACTACCTCATTTTTTAGGACGTCTTTTTCAGGGGACAAAATTTAAAGATCAGACGATCGTCTGCATAGCCTTGTGATTCAAAGCCAGCTGAGTGAATGAGGTGTTCAAGACGATTAGTATAGAGAATGAAGAGAATGGGACCTAGTACAGACCCCTGGGATTTAAGGATTGGAAGAAGCGCTGGCATAAGTGCATTATATCTGAGGGGATTACTTTGAAGGGAAGAAAATGGATATTGATGAATAAATAAATACTTTTCGAAAAAATTCGAAATTCACCTTCTCTTTTGAACACACCTCGTACATACAAAATATAAAAACACAGCATTTAAAAAAAACGTTTTTTCTGGTCGATATTTTAAATTATATAGGGCAAATTTGTGTTCCATCGTAAATTGGTCGTTTTCATTTTAATGTTAAGTCCATAATGCTTATTTTTTTTTTTTTTTGTATTTTCAAAGCTAGTTAGCCCCCAAACTGTTAAAGGTGCCTCTAAAATCACGAAAAATTAATTCCTTTAATGGCCTATATTTCATAATGTAAAACAAAAATAAATAAATTACATCTCATCCGTACTAGATATTTACTACACTTTTTGATTTAAAAAAATATAATTAGGTTAACGTCAGTATTTTGGCCTCAAATCCAAAATTAAGTTTTGTGTGAAACAAATCCTCTTAATCAAGAATAAATAAATAAAAATCAAAAATGTAAAAAAAAAAAATATTATAAAACATTGAATAACAATTTTATATTGGAAATTAAATAAATAAATAATTTTTATTATTAATATTAATATGAACATAAATTCATGTGCTTGCTATTTTTTAAATCCTGAATAAGCGTTAATAGTTAAATTATTACTTAAATTTATTAAATAAAAAGTAAATTTTGTAAAAGAGATCTATGTCGTATAATAAAAATAATAATTATAATAATAATAATAATAATATTTGGATGGTTTGCATAACACTGTTTTTGTGAAAAATCACCTCAAGGGCGCTATGCAAATGTTTTCGTTTTTTCCAATGCTCTATCTTATCACTAAATAAACAATCTATGATTACCACTTATGGCTAACAAATAGCATACACCGGTTCATTGATCTCAACACCAAACTATATCTCCAATGCATTTGACCCATGAACTCGATGTCGCGCTAAAATATACAGGTCATTTCTTATTATATGTACATGCAGATAATATTACCATACTTACCAGGTCACTTGAGATAAACACTCTTTATTAGCGAAATTTATGTATGGTTCTGCACGCAGAGGACATAATATTGCAAAACACATATTATTGGAGATATTGTGTGCTGTTCAGATACAATCATATATTTTTTTATAATATCCTCTTATTCGGTTTTCTCATTGATGCCGTAGTAGATGGCGCATATATAAATAAGACTAAAACAGAAAATCTCTTTTTTTATTCTCATTTACAGCTCTAGAACGGTGATCTCTGGCATAGTAAACGTTGTATAGTTATACTGTCTGGAAGTTATTAGTGTAGGTATGGAACTATATTTAGCGCCATCAATTATTCTAGCATGAGCTCATTATTAAGTAATCGATTAGAATATATGTGTTAGATTTTATATACCTACAAGTTTTCAGTTTTCTCTAACGTGATTCTTCAAGGATATAATTTCCTTTGTTCGAATGTTGGAAACTTTAAAGATAGTTCAAGTGTATGTAATGACTTGCGAAAGTATGCCATATGCACATGCACAAAAATTATGCTTTGCCACTTGACTGAATATGATGTAATATTCTGTATCAGGAAGGTATATGTGATATAATTTGTATATATTTGAAAACCGGTGAGTGTATCTATGCTCTTAGGGTTAATTTTAGGTACTTTGCGATAAGAATTTTCAACATTCTTCCAGTTAGCATCAAAAAATCAGAAAAACACAAAAAAATTCAAGCACATTGAAAAAAAGTTGGATTAAAGGAAATGATAGGGCATTTACCGGTGCACTCACCCAAATTCTAAGTTATTGATTTAACCACAGAGCATATATTAATATAAGTGTAAAAATCATTTATAGAAAAAGTTTTAAAAATTCACGCATCGGTGCGCAAATGCGTCCACAGCCCGCAACCCGTAAATAACTAAAAGTGTAAAAAATAAATTTAAAAAATGTTAATATCCATTACGCTTTAACATTAATACTCCTTACGCTTTTTAAGGTCATTTTATAAATATTTTCCTGTCCTAAAAATTAAAAGTATTTCAAATAAATACCAACTCTTCTTATACCACCAATCTTCGAATAAATGTAACATCAATAGAAAATGAGGACAAAATAGCAACTGTAAAAATATCATCTCTATGCTTAAATTTTCTAATAAAACTGTCTTCACCAGGTAATTATGTTTTTCTGTATCTGTTTGTATATAATTAGATAAAGAATAGGAAGTCATTTTTCACCAAAACAGCGCTATATAAGTCATACTATTATTATTATTATTATATTCATAGGTATGCAAAATTACTGCCTCAACACAGGCGAGCCTAGTGAGGCGGGTTGTGTGAAACTTCAACTATAACTGTTACTATACTATTTTATATTTTACTTTATAAACTACCGTACACTTACATTATTTTATGTATTTTAGTTATAATTAAACTTCATTACGATAAAGATAGTATTATTACTATTATTGAAGTGCTGTCAAAAACAACTTTTTATGTGTTTTATCATTGATGTCAGACCAATAATAAATATAACACAGAATTCGGAAATCAGTCCAGGGTTACGTCTGTAAAAATAATCTTCACTCTTTCAGGTAAGCTTTTTAGCAAAAAGGCCAAACTTCGTGTAGAACATCAATGCCTTTGAGGTATTCTATCCAAAGTGGCCAACAGTAGGTGCTTTTCACACCATAAAAACATTCCCTTAGAAAGTGTAGCGCCATATGAAAGGCAAGATGTTGGGGGTGAGGGCGTATGAAACGGGGTTTACATTTTTGTAGGCTTTGCTTGTCATCAGGGGTGGGAATGCTGAAAGCGAAATGATAGATTGTAATGTACATGTAAAAGAAATCACATTCTACATTGGCACCGCGATTTGATTGGATCACTATTATTGTTATTTTCGAATGTGTTTTCAATATTTATTCAAAGGGGTTCATTGAAATATTGGCCATTTTTAATTATTGTTAATCTTTTTTTTCCGATAGTATTTAATTTACAATTTCTTGAATGATGAACAGGTATTGGCGGAAATGATACTGAAAATACATATATTTCAGAGTGGTAGATACTCTCAGTATTGTCTTCGTGGAAGACCTTTGCGTTAAAATAAATAAACGATTCATAAATTTAAAAAATATATACATACATATATATATTATGGTTTAAAAGAGAGTGGCATTTCTTTCTCTGTTTTGAAATGGGAAAATATTTTAAGTGTAGATTACGTTCCTGTGATTTAAATCGCTAAAAATTAATATGACTGTGACATATTTTACTGCGCAGACTAAAGTATCTCATTAATAAAATCGTTTTTGATAAGGTGAATATGTCTAAACCACCTGTTTATCTCATGCACGCTATCACAGATACAATCCCATCTCATCTGCTAAACAATTTATATATTTTCCTCCCCTAATGAAGTTTTCATCCCCTGGGCTTTATGACTGATCTTTGGATTGTGTTTTAAATCCCAAAGCCATGGTTTGCAAAAAAAATATTTTTCTCGACTCGAAAACAACGCCGTTTTTATAGCAGAGTATAAAATTCCTGGGACGTAAAGTTTTCTTGGACTACCAAACTAAGATGTACCTCTAGATCGGCTTTTATTTCAGCATTATACTTTGTATATGTGGAAAAAGCAGCGCAATCTCGTGTAATTAGGTCTTACTTAATATACGCTGACAACCACGCTAAATACATTATTTTTTTTGCAACGAAGAAAAGATCCAAGCATTACAAAATTGTGTAATTTAATTAAATAATTAAAAATGGACTTTGTTTACACCACTTTTATAAAATGAATAAATTTCTCTACACGTTTCGACAGCAATGAGGAATCATTTTTATAAAAGTGGTGTAAACAAAGCACATATTTAATTAAAAATGACGCCACAAATTTACCCATCGTTTTGAAAAAAGTATTTGAGTAATTTAAAATTAAATTTACTTCAGTATATTTTAGTTCAAAACACAGGCACGATGCCCGAAATTAGATAAATTTATATTTAAAAGTGATAGTAATAAATTAATAAGTATATTTAAAAACAATAATTAGCTTAGCAAAAGTTATACAAAAGTAAATGACAGATAAAATTTGTAGAAGGTAGAATATATAAATATTTATTATTTGCATCTGCGATGCTGATGACACACTGATATGGTAATAAATATTCCTTGTCTTTTAATAATGGGCATTTTCACATTACGGGTCATTTAAAATTTATGGTTCAATTTCCTAATGTGGAAATATCCGGTATTTGTGTGATTGGGTTTAATATAGATAATGTCTTGTATCCTCCTTGCTGATCTTCTTAATTTGAAATAAAATGTTTTTGTATCAATCGATCAACGCATAATTTCATTTCGTTTGTGTTTATATTTTATTCATTTTTTTAATATATTTTTGCCGAAATATTTTAGAGTAATATTATTGATAAATATTTATGTTCCAAGCTCGTTTTATATAAGTTTTTATTTTATGTGTTGTTTTTTTATGTTTTTATTTTACATATTTTGTAACCTTGTCTGTAAATTTTATGTTTTAAATAACAAGCTCAAAAACTAGTTTATCGGGACTTTTTTCATTGTATTTTTTTCTCTTGTAAAAAAAAATTTAAATAAAAAAATTTAAAAGCATTAGAAAATTCACCTCTGGCGGTCAGAGTGTATTTTGTAATTTGATATTTAATTATTATTCGCTTCGAATAGATCAGATAAACCTTCATGATATACAATTACATAGGTAAATTTTCTTGAACTATTTCTACCTTGCAAAGTCATTTCGGTAACGTGGGACGGAGCTTTGATAAATCCAATAATACCCATAAAGGAGGCAAGTCGTCAGAATATTTGTCTAAAATGTTTTTATTGTTAATTGTTAACTAACTAACTAACTAACCATCACGCCGTTTCCCCGCAGGGGTAGGCAGAGTGGACGGACCGCCAAAGAACTCGATCTTGACAAACACTTCTTGCTTCATTCACATTCATACATCGTCTCATACATTATCTTCTATTATTCCGACTTCTGACATGCCCGACTCAAGTATTTGATTCACTTGATCGTGCCATGTCTTCCTCGGGCGTCCCCGGCTTCTTCTTCCACCCACATTCGCGTCATACATTCTTCTTACACTCCTTTCTTAATTGTTGATTCTCGAAAAAAAAATTAAGAGATCGATACATCATTTTAAGTCATCAAACATTTTTTTCGAATGAAATATGCACCTTCTTAATATACCATAAAAATTTGATTCTTTCATAAAGCTTTCTTTCATGAAATTTGAAACTCCCAGCGCCAGTGCCGGGATGTTCCATAGTTTGAAAGCTAAGCGAGGTTTTTATCAGCTTTTATAATTAAAGACTTGGCGAAGTAGTGTTTCTTCCTTTTCCTAGATTAAGGAGACTTCGCCGGAGAGTTTTAATTTCGGCCAAAACATTATCAAGATTTATCTAAGGAAAGCTTTTAGTTAAGTAACTGTTTTTCATATTATTTGAGGAAAGCTTTGTAATGTATTCTAGGTATTTAATGTGGACTCCGTCGGGAAGTACTTTTGGCTGGCCTTGGAATCAAAGGCTTTAGACTTTAGATAAATGTAAATTATTATAAAGTTTTGCTTCTTAAGCCTTTTGGAATCGTCCTGTGAACATTAACATATTAAACCAAAAAAGTAAAAAGAAAAGCAAACCTTTCCAGGTAACAAGCGGAAAATGTTTCTTGTATAATGACGGAGGACTTAACAAGACAGGAGATTGAACCACTTACCGATCGTCGTTCTTTTAGGATGTATGAACGTTTCATATTTTGGCAACCTTTGTTTCTTTTTTCAACCATGGATACCGTTTTATAGTATTGTAAATCCAAAAATCATATTTTAGTCGTACTGCATACCCAAATTTTATTTGTTTTTGTGAGTGACACAAGCTTAGCATTTGATTGCCTTATCAAACAATGTCACTCAGCCACCCAAAATTTGCAGGCTTAAAAAGACATAAAAAGAATTAAAAAACAAATTTTACTCATACTTTAAACGGCGGTTTATCTAAATTTGTAGGTTATTCAATAATGTATTCTATTTCTGTTTTAATTAATAGAGTTCCAGATTGGAAAATGTTCTTTGGCATTACGCATTTATTTATGTACGCCAATAGGGATTTTACTTAAACAATTATATAAGTTTAGTATACGTATTCACAATTGGAATAAGAGAAAAGAAAAGAGAAGAAACGAGAAAAAAACGTACAGATACGGCGAATAGTAAAAATCAAAATTTAAAGATTAAAATTAAATTTACCAATAACAAAATATACGTAGAAACACGACACAACTTAATGGTTCATATTATATTAGTGACAAAAAATATGTTTGAAATTTTTATTTTATATTATAATACGGAAGGAATGAAAATATCGATATTTAAATTAGTTTCCTATCTAACTAACTAACCATCACGCCGTTTCCCCGCAGGGGTAGGCAGAGAGGACGAACCGCCAAACAACTCGGCATACACTTCTTACTTCATTCACATTCATACAAAGTCTCATACATTCTCGTCTGCTATTCCGACTTCTGACATGGCCCGACTCAAGTATTTGATTCGCTTGATCGTGGCATGTCTTCCTCGGACGTCCTCGGCTTCTGCTTCCATTTACAATCGCGTCATATATTCTCCTTGCACTCCTTTTTTCGTTCATTTGCTCTACATGCCCAAATCATATAAACGTCGCTTTCTCAAACTCATTACGTTGCCATCATCAGCCTTTCTTCACGAATCTTAACATTTTTCACACGGTCATACGTGGTTTTACCATACATTCGACTGAGAGAATTCATTTCTACAGCATTAAGTCTACTTTCATCCTTCCTCTGCCATTTCCATGCCTCACTGCGATACATCAAGGTTGGAATCAGCACTGTATTGTGGACTGCTGGCTTCGCTTTTTTGGACAACTTTTTCTTAGCGCCAAATGCGTCCAGTCCTCCGTTAATGCAGTTTCCTGCGTTCTCCTTCTTTCAATATCCCTATCAGTCTTTCCGTATTTCGTAAACATACATCCCAAATTTCCGAACCTGTATTTCCTTAGGTATGGGGAATGAGTGAATTAAATTGTTTGTTTCGGCGAATCAATGTAGAACAACTCTGGAAATCTCGTGTGACGGTTTGGTACTACCGTTATCAGCTTAGTTTAGTCAGGTGCATCCATTGAGCCATTTACTAATTTGTATAAAAAAGGCACTGATTGTTCTTCTGCAAGATACGTCAGTTAAATTGTTCTAGATAGCACCATTCGGTATCTAAACCCTGGGTTGCTGTAAACAGCTCTTTTTATCTTAACTTACTTTAAATAGTAGATTTTATTTATTTATTTACGCCCATTACAGACGTTTACATGGATATTTACAAATAGTATTGAAAAGATACATATGTATTATAGTAGATAATAAAAAAAGAAACAACATAATTTGACACTTTTATCCAGATTTAAATAGTTTCAAATAACCTAGCTCCATTCGATGAAAAAAACCGTACTAATGCATGCTTATGCTGCAACACTGATGCACCAAATATGTCAACAACATCGAAGTATTTGCTCCCCAGATGTTGAATCCGTCACATAGGGAAATAATATTGCGACGCTGAAGTTGAATTGTCAAAATAAAATGGTAGGTACTGTCTTGTTCTACCAGGTACATGTAAAAGCAATCAAATATAGCAGTTCGGGGGTATAAAATATTAAATCAACAATCTTAAACAAACACATTAAATCGCAAATAATTCTACCTTCAGATAAGTTTGCACCTTAAATGTTTCTACAGATTGCGGAAATACTGCTAACAACAATGGAATTGTTTCGTCCATAATAATAATAGTGTTTTATTATCTTCTTTTTTTATAATCAAATAATAAATAATGATATCCTCCTTGGGATTTCTCGTGCTGAGGATTTCATTTACAAAATATTAAATTACATTATATTAAATTGATGAAATATATAAAAATAATTGTTGGGTGAGGTGTTTTAAGTGCAGTTGAGTGGTTTTGGAATTAGTCTGTATTTGGTGTTAGTATATTTTCTATTTCAGATCTACTTATGTAACGTATCCAGTGTTTTATTCGATTTTTATATATATATATAACCTCATTAAGATCATTCTCATTTCTCTTTGGTTAGAACATTTCGATTCTTAATCACCGTTAAACCAACTCGTAAGCAAAGATACCCCTTTAACAGTAAATATATTCCAATTTAATTCGGCGCCGTAATTATCACCCGTTGGGGGAGGGGGTCTCCACTGCAGACTAATGGGGTACGATCGATCAGGTGGACCGGGAACTGGAATCGCACCTGCACTCTACACCTGAGCGGAATTAAACTGGGAATTGTGGATAACAGGAAGGTTTCTTTTCAGCTATTTAAAGTACGGTGATATCTTGCAGCGTAGGTAATTATATAATTTCTTCAAAAGACTGGTAGTCATTTTGTGGCGTAATTATTAATAAACGAATTTAAAAAAATGGAATATATATATAGCATTCTATATATTCCTGATGAAGAAAGCGTCGCTGTCGAATCATGTAAATATCTGTATATATTAATAAAGTGGTGAATACAACGTAACTTTTTTAATTAATTTATGGGTAATTATAGTTATTAATGTAACTTGGTAACGTGTTGCAATGCTTAATCAACAAAATTGTAGAAGTGAATTATCCATTAATATTTTACGATCCCGATAGTATAAGTTTAAAATATTGTAAAATTTTCATTGTAATAACTTATTGAAGCTTGTAAACCTCATTGTAATATTTTTATCATTGAAAATAATATTAACAAATCTCAAATGAAATATGAATCAGAAAATGTAATAAAGTTACATCTGAGACTCAAACCCAGGACCTCTCGGTCTACCCGGGACCAGCGCTCAATCCGATTATGCCACTTCAATGCTTTCTGTCGTTTTTCACGATACCATTCTTCAATTTATGAACTGTTCATATCGTCATATCGTATTTTTGGTTCATATGTTTCATACATGGCTGCAAGATTCTACCCAAGTATATTTACTCCAGTGAAATATAAAAAAAAATTACACAATCTCGAAGGAATTGAATGGTAGAAGAAGTTAGATGATGTTGGGGATGCCCGAGGAGAGATAGTATACTCATGTGAATCAAATACTTTGAAAAAACCATGTCAGGAATCAAAATAACAAAATATAATAAAGGTATGTATGGATGTCAATGAAGTAAGGATTGTGTACCAAGACAGTTGTGTGGGGGTCTGTCTTCTCTGTGATGGTTAGTTAGTTAGTTAATATCAAAGGAATTTAATCGAAACGTAGCGGTATCATAATACATTATGAGATACAAGACACGGTACGAGAAATCAAGGGTATATTGTACAAAGACCTTTTCCAAGAGAACAAAATGGAACGAATCAGTTTTGTATTAACGTTGGATGCATTAAGTATAAAACTATGAAAAAGTATATTTTAAAAACCAGGACTATATAATGCACATTTTATGTATATTTCATTTTCTGTATACTTTTCTTTAAAATTAATATCAATGTTACTTGGAATTCTCATTTACTTCCCTGAACCTAGGAGACAGAAGTTGAAGCTGCATTTTCTTATTATTTTCTCATTTAATTACTTAGGGGTAGTAAATATATCACTGCCACTTAGGAGCTGAATTCACTGGTAGAGGAGGGGGAGGAAAGAGAAGGCTCTGGAAGAAAGAAGAGGATGGCGGAGGAATCCCCCCCATTTATTCACTCCCAGCTTCAGTTTTACCTACAGCATAAAGTATTCGCTAAGTACACAAACGAAACTTTATATGACAACAGATGTTCTGAACTGAGAAATATCGCAGATGCACTAGATAGTAGAGAGCCATCTCAATGCATTCATTATGAAATGGAAGAATTAAGATTCGCTTTAAATCTGTTCTTTTCCAATTTTCCAGTACTGCATTAGAGTTATAAAATCATAATGATTAAAGGAAACCAAATTATTGGAGGGTGCTCATATTAAGAGGAAAGGCTGCGCGGAATGTTTCATACAAAACTTAATTTTGGATTTGAGGCCAAAATACCCATCCAAACTGAATGATATATTTTTTTAAATAAAGGCTTACTAAATGTCTAGTACGGACGAGAAGTATTTTATTTATTTTCGTTTTAAATTATGGAGCATATATGTCACTAAAAAAAAAAAAATTCCGGGTTTATTGTATTTTTTTTTAATTCTCATATTCGCTATATAAATATGATTACGTAAATAAAAACAAAAAAAAAACAAAACATTTAAAATAAAACCTCTTTTACGGTCGATATTTTAAATTATGTACGACAAATTTATGTTCCAACTTAAATTGGTCGTTTTTAATTTAATTTAAAGTCCACCATAATGCTTATTTTAATATTTTATATTTCATTATATTTTCAAAGTATATGGGGTAAAACTTTTTTTTAACACCACCGTTAGCATCCAAATAATTGTTAAAACTGCATTTAAAATCGCGAAAAATTAATTCCTTTAATGGCCTATATTTCATAATGTAAAACAAAAATAAATATATTACTTCTAATCTCTACTAGATATTTACTATACTTTTTGATGAAAAAAAAAAGATCATTATCTTTAGGTGAGTATTTTGGCCTCAAATCCAAAATTAAGTTTTGTATGAAACATTCCGCGCAGCCGTTCCTCTTAACATTGTCAATAAATTGGTATTTTTGTTTTTAAATAAATTTTTTTTTTTTCAATAAATGTCAATTTATATACGAATTTTTATTCGTATTTAAAAATTTACAATTAGATGCATTTGAAATTAGAAAAACTGTTAATAATCCATTAAATATTAATAATAATAACAAAAAAATAAAAATAATCGCGATCCCTTAATTTTTTTTAACATGTGTATTTAAAATAATATTAATAAAAATAATAACAATAATTTTCATTTTTTATGCCTCATTTTTTTATTTGTTTTGTTTATAAAAAACACAACTTCTAATATAAATTTATTATTTAGTGTGTTATAATAATACATATATGATTAAATAAAAGACACCTTTTTAAACTCTATTCCACATTTATTTTTGACCGTGACCGGTTTCAGCCCGTGACGGCGATCTTCAGACTGGTACAAATAATTCTTAAACTATGGGTTATCGATCAGTATTCACCAACCTTTTATTACACAAATAATATAAAATCACATTTACAATGAAAACAAGTGTAACCCATCGTAATGGTTTTTGAAACCAGACAGATATATATATATTTAGTAATATTATGAAAAAATTCAAAAGTACCATATTAGTCAAGTTTTATAAAATCATGTTGTAACAATACTTAAAAAAACAATCTAATTAAAATCATGGTTTGTTACCCCCGATGGTCAAAATTGTATATAACCCATAATTAAATGTACCAGTCCAGAAGATATCCGTCACAAGCTGAAACCGGTCACGCTCAAAAATAAAAG